>JACJUY010003892.1:25187-38066 GCA_014220935.1 Platorchestia sp. MABIK | reverse complement strand
GTTTTCTATGATTTCCCATTTTCTTTCAAAGAAAATCACATTTTTTCGTAGAGGGTAAATGATTTTAAATTGCATTTCCTATCAGTGTACCAAATTTCATTGCTCTAGGTTCAATAATAAAAGAAAGGTTTTGAAGGGGGACTCTTACCCTGAGGAAAATGAATGATATATAAAAATTAAACTAAAAAAAATTTTTTGAAATTTTAGGAAATTGTTTTTTTTTAATGTCCACGTTATTCTGCATCCAATAATATCAAAGTCATTACTGTAGCTCAAAAACTGTCAGAATAAGCATTTAGAGAACCCCCCCCAAAAAATGTCGTTTTCTATGATTTCCAATTTTCTTTCAAAGAAAATTGCTTTTTTTCATAGAAGGTAAATGATTTCAAATTGCATTTCCTATCAGTGTACCAAATTTCATTGCTCTAGGTTCAAAAATGAAAGAAAAGGTCCCTAAGGGGGATCCTCTACCCCTCTCGGGGGGGCGCTAGCTCTGGGATACGTTCCTGATATTTTTACAGACATTCGGGGACATATCTCAAACTCTTTTAAAATAAAGAAAAACAGCATCGTCAGAATCTCATTTTGAGCCCAACTGCTATGATATGGTGGCCTTAAAAAAACAAGCTCAAACAACCAGCTAGAAATTTTGACTTGGAATGCACACAGCCTATACACAAAGCTATCTCATTTCAAAATTAGATTACATACCACTAAACCTCATGTAGTATGTCTGTGTGAGACATGACTATCGGCTGACAGAGAACCAAGTTTCATCAATTATCATACTTTCTGTAAGCATAGACGTGAAATTGTGGGCGGAGGGCTAGCAACACTTGTCAGTAATGATATAAACTGTAAAGAAATAATACCACCGTATAATGGGGTAAACTTGAGTATGTCTGTGAGCATTTTTAATGATAAAGGGAAACTTGATATCTTGAGCATTTACAACCCAAATGAAACTGTACAATCAGCTGAATTTAGTTACTTCTTTCAACAACTTAATGTGCCTAGAGTTGTAGTGGGAGACTTAATGCCCTCCATCAAATGTGGGAAACAAGGTTGCCTCTAATGCAACTGGTAACAACCTAGTCTCCTCCCTTCTGGAGGAGAACAACTTAGCCTTGCTCACCCCCCAATCACTACCAACTTATTATCACGTTCAAACTAAAAATTACTCCACTCAGGATTTATGCTTTGTTTCAGCTGGCCTATGGCCAATGTCTCACATAAACTTGGAAGCTGAGATGGGCAGTAACCATGATTCTGTCCTAGGGTCTATAGATTTCTTTCCTGACACTGCAGTATTCCGTGCCAGGCGGAAATGGCTTTTTGATAGGGGGTCATGGGATAGATGGCAGGCAAGCTTACCTGAAATTAGAGAAAGTGACAACTTTTTAGTCTCTGTTGAGAGTTTCACTGCTTCACTTTTTGATAGTGCAAGTGAGTGTTTTGAGAGAACTAAAGAAACAGTAGATCCAAAGTTTTCAAAGCACTGATGGAATGAGGAATGTGCCTTGTGGGAAAGAAGACGGCGCACTGCAAAGAACCATTTTTGTAAACATCTCACTCCCAGCGATTTGATTGCTCTGAGAAGAATTGAAAACATGATTGAGAGAACTATTAAGAAAGCAAAAAAGAATCATTTCAAAAGTTTTGTACTTTGCTTAACTGTTTTACACAAACTGACTTAGTGTGGAAAAAAATTGGACCTCCCACAATCAAAAAGAAAGGACTCAGATCAGAACCTATTCTATATAATTTGATAACAAATTCTTCCAAAAAAGCAGAAGCTGTAGCAAATAGTTACTCTAAACTTCTCACTTGCAGTCATTCAGCTGGGAGTGCTACTGGTTATCTTTTGCCATTGGCCCTTGCTCTAAGCAGGGACGAAATGTTCCCTTATAACAGTCAGTTTTCATAACATAAACTTGAATGTGCTTTAAAAAAGATCAGCAACACAGCTCCTGGCCATGACATGGTCTATAACCTGATGCTGAAAAACCTGACCCCACGATATCAAACTTGGCTGTTGAAAATATTAAACTGAAGCTTTGACCAGGCCCTCATTCCACCTTGCTGGAAGCTTGCTGTCGTTCTGCCTTTCCCCAAGCCAGGAAAACCATTATCAGACCCAAGTGCATACAGGCCCATCTCTCTCCTGCCATGTGTAGCCAAATTGTGAGAGAAAATGGTATGTAGCAGATTATATCACATCTTGGAGATATAAGATTCTTTTAGTATCACCCAGGGGAGTTTCAGAAAGAGGCTAAGCATTCTAAACCAAGTAGCTAGGTTAGAGATAAACATCAGGCAGGCTATAGTTAACCGTGGTGTATGTATTGCCATCTTCTTTGACTTAAGCAGTGCATATGATTGTGTTTGGCATACTGGTCTACTTTACAAACTTAGTCAGTGTGGGATTAGGGGAAAAATACTGTGTTGGATGAGAGAGTTTTTGAGTAATCGTAAATTCAAGGTATTTTTTGTGGGAAGGTACTCATCAGAGCAACCAATCATGTCAGGAGTTCCACAAGGGTCCATACTGGCCCCAGTGCTATTCAACATAATGATGTCTGACCTCCCAAGAGTGAAAGGCGTTACACTGTCAGAATATGCAGACGATGTAACCCTCTACTGCCAAGGGGAAAACCTACCCCATGTAGCTCGACTTGTACAACAGCAGATAGTGCGGTTTTATGAGTGGACCAGGACTTGGGGTTTATATCTGAACCACTCTAAAGGCGCGGCTACACCATGCGTCTCTTCGTGCTGTAATGGGGCGATTCACCAGTCTCCTAAGCCGTGTTTGCTTGGGAGATGGTGCAATCTGCCTGTTCCCTAACCCCTTATTTTCTGTTTCAGAACAGAGTTATTACTGTTAACTGGTAGAGACTAAGTTCCAAGTGCAGCATAATATTATACGGGCAAATTATTCAGAGCGGCATCATCCAGCAAGGGTAAGAATAGTAGGCAGGGAAAGTCCCATATAAAAAAATGTATAGGTTTATTGAAATATTTATTTGTAAATAATATTGATTATTTGTTATGTGAAAGTGAAAAACTATGTATGTTATTGCCTGTGTTATCATTAGAAATATTATTTATTATGCGTGGCAGATTGGCAGGAAGACCTCCAAGCAACCTCCAATTGGAGAGCAGAAGCAGAGGCCAACCAGGGGACTCCAGAGCTACTGCCCAAAGCTCTGTGATACCAGCCTCTACAACTTGAACCCAAAGAGCAGCCACAAAGGCTGATTCTTCCTCCGGCGTCTCATGTTGCTACGGCTCTCCAGCATCACCTGCTGCCGTACTCCGGCATACGTTACCGCAGCCACACTCTGGAATAATCTACCGCACCCCGGCATCTCTTGCCGCACTCTGACATCTTGCCACTGTTTCACCTATACCTTCTGAACCCCTGTAGCGCTGCGCTGCTGCTGCCCTCGCACTCAGGCAGGCCAGCCTTGGGTCAGCCGTTGTTGCTAAGCGGGAGTTGCCCTAGAGTTGCTGCTGCGCCAGATTTGGCTAGTTTAGCAGGCCGCTGCATTATAGTTGAGAGCGTTTATTGTGTTAGTCATTTGTTAGTAGGTAGGTAGGTTATTGCTGTCCATCCCTGGTTATTTTCATGTGTATACTGTGTAATTAATGTAAAAGTGCATAAATAAACTAAAGAAAAGAATAGTAAACCCATTACTTGGGAGTGTCGGCTAGTTATTCACCTTGAGACAAAAATAGGAATCATAGGTAGGTCTGTCACAACCAATGTATAGTAGCACATGCGATCTAAGCTACACATGTTGATGGTAGGAAGCCTACCTGTCCCCCAACAGTTCAACTCACGCGCAACTCGCCCAAATTTGAAGCATGCATGTCGGTTGCACGAGTGCTGCATGAACTTCCACTGTGTGCGGTTTTTGACGCAGCTCCTTGTGAAGCAAGCATCTGTAGTTTGTAGTTAGGAGCGAACTACTGATCATTTCAAGGTCATCGCCCAACAGCTGTCCCAGTTAGCAGTTGCACTTTATCATGGAGTGTTGTATTGTACTGCACTTTATTACTTACGCTCTCTACAATGAGGGATTTGCCACACAAGCTGGTGCTCCAGCTCAGAGACCAATTTAAAGCAAATGAATGCCTCTGAAACATCAACAATTCAACGTATTAAGATATAAATTTACAAGAATTAGCTTACAAAATTATATTACCATCTCCAGACCCTGATAAGGTACTAACAGTTGATGTAATAAAAAAAATTCATACATTGAAGACAGTATTTTTAAGCTGAATAAAATGTTGAACATTTAAAAAATGTCGAAGCAGGTATACAGGGTGTACAATAACCTACCCTATATATGTTATCATTCCTTAATGATAAAGCAGAGAGCCGGCAATCAACGTCAAATTTGCATGGTCAAATAGTCGCTCAGACTAGTTTTGCTTATGATTTATTTACACATAGAAAATTTACAAGTTAAATAATTCCTCCCATAGCATTTGTGCTTGAGTAAATGAAATATAATAAAAAATGAATACTGTGTAGAATAATTTAAAAATATATAACATTAATCTTGAGTAAATCAACCCTGTTTCTTGTTAATAAGATAACTTGAACTGAAATTAGTATTCGTCACCATGAAACATAGTTGGGTAGTTATGTCTTTGATTGACAGTGAATTAGTTAAACATTAAGGAAATAGACAGGTGGCTTGAGCCATTCCTGCCATTCCTGTTTTTTCTTCAAACAGTTTCTTTTTCGTCCCTATCGCACATGCGACAGCTACTGACCAGAGCACATGTAAACGTTCCTTGACATTCATTCTCTCAGGGCCGCGGTGTGCAACTGACCCCCGCTGCCACGCATAGTGTAGCCGCTCATACATCGAGTCACGCTCAGAGGTTAAAAAATGCATCAGAGTTGAGCAGTAAAAAACGCATAGTGTAGCCTTGCCTTAAGACCAAAGCAATGTTATTCACTAGGAAAAATGTACTACCTCCATCTATTACATTGAATAATACTCCTATTGAATTTGTCTCAACCCACAGGTATTTATGCATAACCTTTGATGCTCCTGGCCTTACGTGGCAGAGCCACATCCAGCAACTAAGAGATAATAATGTGCCAAAACTCAATTTAATGAAAGCTATATCAAATCATCACTGGGGAGCTGATAGGGAAACGTTATTAATGATTTACAAGTCAGTTATCCATGGCAAATTAAACTATGGGTCAGTCTTTTATAGTTCTGCCCCAGATTCCCATTTAGATAAATTGAATTTACTACAGAATACTTGTTAAAGAATTGCAACCAACTGGTGGCAGGAGCACATTACCGAATCTGTCTTTGGAAGCTGAAGCTAACGTACCTCCCTTGAAGATGCATAGAATGTCAGTACTATTAAGATACTATTGTCGAATTAGTGAACTGCCTAGAGACCTCCCAATCTCAAGGAAGTTATTTCAACCTTTGCCCACATTGAGCAGTAGACCCTAGGCAGGTCACATTATTGTTTCTCCACTGATTGTGAGGGCCAAACAAGCTTTTGATGTTCTATAGTTGAAACAGTTTCCCCAGAATTTTGTGATCCTGGTATCCCACCATGGAAAAACAAATAATTTTTTATTCTAAATTTTTTTGACTGCTCCAGTTGCATCAATTTCCAATCATGAAGCACTATGTACCCTGAGATATTTGCTGGAATTCAAGTTTGAGTCATACTTGCAGGTATATACTGATGGCTTAAAATATCTTATCCCTGAAACTTTAGCTGCAACTGCCATGATATTTAAAGCCCCTATTACTGTGCTGCATAACTGGAAACTGCCAGCAGATACAACTATTCTAGGCTGTGAATTATTTGCTATTAAAGAATCAGTGAAGTATCTCTACACTCACTATGAATCTCTAACTGGAGCAGTTATTTTTACTGATTCCTTGTCTTCAGTGTCACTTTTGAGGAACAGAACACCCAAAAATTATATTCATTTAATCTTTGAGATTCACAAATATATGATCTTATTGTCAGAGCAATATCCAGTACATGTACAGTTCATTCCAAGTCATAAAGATCTGGAGGACAATGAGTTGGCCGATTTGGCAGCCAAGGCAGCTCACATTGATGTGGTGACTCCATCTGTACACATTGCTAGGACTGACATGGTAAACACAATAAACAAGTCTGTTGTTGAGTACTGGAAGGAATAGTGGCTGAACTAAATAAATATAATGTAAGAAGACAAGGGACTATGGGTACTAGCATTTACCCATCATTACACGTAGCTGTTTGTGTGAACCACATAGTGAGGGAGTAATGAAACTGGTTTAGAAAAAAGATGGTTTATTGTGAAACAGGTGATTGGACATGCAATGACAAGTGACAGGGCTCAGAAACGGTGAATACAAATCAGAAGCCAGCAAATGAAAAAGCCCTGAAAACAGAGATAAAACAAAAAATGAGAATGCAGGAAAAAAGAAAATAAACCATACCAGTCCTTTTGGATTTCTCAAAACTAAACTTCAGAATAAAGTAAGAAGTAGAACAAATAAACCATGCTGAAAATGAATTCATGCTAAATGAAGTGAATGCACTGACTAAAAGTGAAACAAAGCAACTGAAAAAAATAAACTATGAAATGAATATGAATGAAATTAAACTCAAATAAAATCATTCAATGATAAATTCAAAATAGTAACTCAGGAAAAATACTATTACAGAAATCATCTTGAAATCTAGCAGAACTGAAAAACTCAATCTTTCAACAAAAAAGGAATGAAAGAACCAATATGCCAGAAGAAAACATTGTGCTCAACATAAAATAAATCTTAGCCTAGAGCAACAAAAAATATATACAAGCAAAGCAAACTGCACAATGAAGCATCACTCACTAGCTCAACACTTGGTTTTATAAGGTGAAAGAATAGCTTTGCCAAGAAATATTACACTTGTTTTCCTGTAAACCTGAGTGACTGAAAGCAAAAGAAAGACAGTGCATTAAGAAACAATTCAAACACAAAACACAGCAAAATCAAAAACACAAAACAACCAGTGAACATTTAAACACATTTAAACTCTTATCTCAATACTCAACATTAAAAATCACTGGAAAAGACAGGAGAAAACAAAATGAATTCAGACTGATGTATGCTAGATATTACCGATAAACAAGAAACATATTTATTTGGGGATACGACTACAATGTCACGTAAGGGAGAAAAGTTGCTGGAGTCAACAGGAACTCTGTCTTACTGACCCTGGTCCTCCCATAGGAACAGAGCAGTGGAGACAGCCATGGCCAGGCTTAGAATTGGTCACATGGGACTAAATGAGCACCTAACCCGCTTTAATCTAGCTGACTCTAACCTTTGTTCATGTGGTTCTGTTGAGTCTGTGCTGCAGTGACACACTTTTTGCTGCAGTGTCCCAAACATTCAAATGAAAGAAGAACCCTTTAGGATGAATTGTATGCTTTGGGGACAGAATTTACCCTCAAGAACATCTTAGGAGGAGGCAACTTTGATAGAGGCAAGCAACATAAAATGTTGAATGCTATGGCCAAATATTTGATCTGTGCTAAAAGGTTAGGGGACCTGTAGCCACTAACCACTAACTCTAGCAATGAAGTCAGTTCAGTTTTCAAAGGAAGCAGTATGGCTGACTGTCAGTGAGAATGTCTCAGGTCAGTATCTCAAGTGAAATAAGTGTAAGAGAGACCTCCCATGTGAGGGATGTTCTCCTGACTTTTAGCTATATCATGTTTCATGTCAGAACTCACAGCAGAGAGCACTAAGGTTAATGTTTTGAGGTGCATTCCAGTGGTAGTAGGAGTAGCAGTATAGTAGTGTAGTTTGGGTATGCACACATGAAGTGTCAATTCTCATGATCCCTAATGTATTTTGTACTTTTAAGATGCTTGTGGTTGCGGCACCCAGACTGGACCATTTGCCCTCCTGCTGTCAATGACTCTATGCTGTGCTTGCAGTTAGGTAGCCCCACTAATCACAAAGCGTGCTCTAACAATTCAAGGAACTATAATTGTGCTACTTTAATGGGAATTTCAAATTCATATATGCTCATTTTTAACTTATTTCAAATATCCATTCCCATTTATTCTTCTCTGTTCCTAGGCACGTTGTGACGAAAGAACAATTGAGACCTGAGGTGCATGGGCCAACAGGAACCAGGATCCTCAATTAAACTGACACAAGAAAGAAAGAAGAAACTCTGACAAACCCAATACCAAGATCAACAACAAGTCGGTTAGCTTTATGGAAAAAAACAATAACTAAAATGCTAAGTAGCTCACAAATAACACTGTTATTGAATTCAAATATTATATACTTTTAAGAAGGGAGTTTACTTTTTGTGGTCTAAATGAGATTACTTATCTGTATCAATCTTGATTGAGTTTTTCTTAAGTTTCTGTATTTCTACCTGCTTGTTAATTAGAAATTTTATCCAGGCTTTGATAGAAATAATTTTGGTATTTCTGAAAGAGAGGACGATAATCGAATAATCATAACATTAGATTAGATTAGATTACGTTATGTTAGGTTGGGTTAGGTTAGATTAGTTCAGTTATGTTACATTACGTCACCACTATAACTCGTTAAATACTCATTTGCGATGGAAAGTGCATTGAAGAAAAATTGTTAATTTCAATCTAATTACCTATACTCAAGCATCAAAAATTAGAAAATTGATTATTGTCCTCTCCTTCACATTTACCCAAACCTATTTGAGAATCACTGCTGAAATCAACACTTGTGTGACTGCTGTGGTAAAACCAGGAACACAATGATAATAAATTAATTATGTGTATATATGGCCTAAAAAGTATCAATTTGAATATTTACATTAATGGTAAAAAATTGTTCAAATTATACTACAATGAAAAGCCACAGGTTGCCTGATTTATAGGGTAAGAAATTTATAGATTTGTTACATTTATGTAATGAGGCTTGAAGTATGTTTTTTAATAGTTGTTCAATTTTACACACAATGTTCCTAAAACTTCAACGTTAAATATGTCAAAAACTAAGCATTTGCGAGCACAATGTCATTCATGAAAAACGTCTTAAAATGTACCCTATTACTTAAGTGTGGCAAGGAAATTTTCTAAATTGTTGACAACAGTAAAATCAATATTGACCATTTTATACCTTCCCATTCTTTACCTTCCCATTCTTTACCTTTCCATTCTTTACCTTTCCATTCTTTACCTTCCCATTCTTTACCTTTCCATTCTTTACCTTTCCATTCTTTACCTTTCCATTCTTTACAAATTTGGCAAGTAATGGACACTGTTGCAAACCTGTATTTTAAGAAATATTTATTTATCTAAGAGCACTAAATGAATGATTGCACAACACCAGAATGTTTACAAAATATGTCACCGTATTGCAAGAGTGTGAACAGATTGCCAAACCTTGAACTGATGATTATCCTGCATACTGATTGTCAAAATGTGGATTGATTTTCAGTGTATCAGGTGATTGTCATTGTGTAGATACCTTTTAAAAAAAAATAGTTTGATAAGGCCTCCCATAATAATGTAAACTTGCTATTGGGAGATCAAACATGAGCGACAATTTTGAATAGTACAAAATCTGGTGAACTAAACAAAAACTAACATCACCAAACAGCTCTCCACGTAGGGAAGTTGTATAATTCCGTAGATATGATAACGGATGAATGGATACATGTTGCTGACTTTGTGTCATTTAATACAAATTGACTTTGAAAATGGCTGCCCCTGCACATTAGAAGTTCAGCTTCAGGAAAGATTCTCCTTCTCTGCTAAAGAATCCAAGTTCATCATTCTGAAGTATGGAAAAGTCAAGTGCACTGCAACAGTGAAGATGATTTTTTGGTTGAATTTTGTTTCAAAAATCCTGATCACCAGAATCAAGTGCACTGCAGCAGTTATCAGGATTTTTTAAACAAAATTCTACAAAAAAATCCTCTTCACTGTTGCAGTGCACTCGACTTTTCCATACTTCAGAATGAAGAACTTGGATTCTTTAACAGAGAAGGAGAATCTTTCCTAAAGCTGAACTTCTTATGTGCAGGGGCCGCCATTTTCAAAGTCTATTTGTATTAAATGACACTTAATACAAATAATACTCATTAATAATAAATTTTACCCATTCATTAACTAAACAGTTTAAAATTGTTTGTGGGCTTTTTTTCTGCACCTATTTTTTTAAAAATAAATTTACAGTTGCCATTATGAGTGAAGCCAGCTACACTGATGCTCACCGCAGCTTTCTGCAACTGATCTCTGCCCGACGTCTGCTCACAGCTCCACAAGTGAATGCAGCCTATGAAGCTGCTTGTGCCAAATATACCAGTGAGCCTTTTTTTATTATATGCTTTTACTTTATGTTTAGTTCTTGGATTTAATGCTTGCATGTGTGTAAATATAATAAAATGTCGTACTTATAAATTACAGACTGTAAAGTTGGCCATTGCAGTTGCAGGCTACTAAGCAGCATTTTCAATTTATTTCAAAACAAAGCTAAATCAACTTGTCATTACCATGTTTGTTTACACAATACATCAAACTGTCACAATGTGTTTATGCAGTGTTCATTTCTTCAATTATTTTGGCTGATTTTGCATGAGCAGCAGGTGACTGTGGGGGTCTGCAGCAGTTTGTGATGGCCATCAATGCTGCCATCAGTCCCCTGCATCTCATCATCAGGAAGAGTGTGCAGGAGGATCTCAGGGCTGACAAATCTTGCTTTGTTCTCATCAACACATTGTCATCAGATGCCTTGACGTATGTTCATAGTATGAAGTTATTGTAAGTTCACATTATGAAGTTATTGTAAGTTCACATTATGAAGCTATCGTAGGTTCCCATTATAAAGCTATCGTAGGTTCCCATTATAAAGCTATCGTATGTGCCCATTATAAAGCTATTGTAGGTTCCCATTATGAAGCTATTGTAGGTTCCCATTATGAAGCTATTGTAGGTTCCCATTATGAAGCTATTGTAGGTTCCCATTATAAAGCTATTGTAGGTTCCCATTATAAAGCTATTGTAGGTTCCCATTATAAAGCTATCGTATGTGCCCATTATAAAGCTATTGTAGGTTCCCATTATGAAGCTATTGTAGGTTCCCATTATAAAGCTATTGTAGGTTCCCATTATAAAGCTATCGTTTGTGCCCATTATAAAGCTATTGTAGGTTCCCATTATGAAGCTATTGTAGGTTCCCATTATGAAGCTATTGTAGGTTCCCATTATGAAGCTATTGTAGGTTCCCATTATGAAGCTATTGTAGGTTCCCATTATGAAGCTATTGTAGGTTCCCATTATGAAGCTATCGTAGGTTCCCATTATGAAGCTATTGTAGGTTCCCATTATGAAGCTGTTGTAAGTTTTATGTTATCTCGATGCATTGCTCAGCATCTCTGTGATAGAATGTTTTATGTCTGGTTGATTTTTTTCCAAGTTAAAGCAAATGACAGCTCATCTTCTCTTGATGCAATGCTAACTACATCTCTGCTGTCAAACTAATTTAGAGGATGTTCAGCTTATGAATAAAAACCAATAGTAATTTTTGGAATAATGGACCAAAATTACTGAGATAGTTTACTAAATTTAGTAATCAGCCAAAATAGTTCAAGCTCCTTCAAATTCAGCATTATTGATGTTATTTTTACATGGCTTGGAAAAAATAATGGATTCTTGAAAGAAATTTCTTACCATTACTTTATCCAGGCATGAGAAGCAATCTCATATCACTCTCTGAGTGAAAGTTTTGCAGCAGCTACAAAATATTGTGATTACTTCTGTAATTTAATTTTTAGAGATGTATGTATACTACTTATCCTCCTCTGTTCATGAAGTGTATTATAGGTTTGCTCCTAAGAAGTCTTAATTTCATCTGATGTAACTTTATTATAGTTTACTTGCACTATAGTATTATTGCTTGAAAGTTTTGCATGGAAATTTTCCACACAATGTAAATCAATTGATTTGTAAATAAAGTTAAAAATTTAAATACAGTGAAATTATTCACTATTAATTAAATAAGCACAGTAATATGAAAATGGGTAAATGTTAAGGAGAACTGACTAATCGATTTTCAAAATTTTGTTGCTTGAATCATGGTAATTACATCAAAATAAACAACTTTTATTCCATGCATTTTTTGGGGGAAATAAGTTTTTAACGAGTTATAGTGGTGTGATAATTTTCGTCTTTCATAGCTCGAATGTTCTCGAATGAACGTTGAGGAGAGGACAATTATCGATTCTTGAATTTTTGTTACTTGTATAATGGTTATAAGGTAGAAATAAAAAACTTTTCTTTGATGCACTTTCCATTGAAAATTGAAATTTAACGAGTTATAGCGGTAATTGTCTGCTACGTATTTTCACCGCTGCTCTTTGAAAAAACGCTTGATTGCAGTACAACCTAAAACTGAATCTTCAGACAAAGAATAAAGTCTTCTTTCTGAAGGCACTGGTTATTTCAATTGTTTAGATTCAATTATTTAGATGATGTAACGCACCCAAAACATAACTTAACATAAAAAACGCAACATTTTTTGCTGCTTGGAAGACTATAATTGCCATGAAAGACCAAAATTAACATACCGCTATAACTTGTTCAATACTCATTTTCCCCCAAAGGTGCATGAAAGAAAATTTGTTTATTTCAATGTAATTACCATGTTTCAAGCAACAAAATTTTGAAAATCGATTAGTTAATTCTCCTTAAGGAAAGCGTGCCCCTTTAGGACGATTTTCTTCAATATTAAACTTGGAGCAATGAAATTTGATATACTGATAAGAAATGCAGTTTAGAATCATTTGTCTTATATGAAAAATTGTGATTTTCTGTAAAGAAAACGAGATATT
>JACJUY010003892.1:0-25145 GCA_014220935.1 Platorchestia sp. MABIK | reverse complement strand
AGTTATAAATCTATCTATATCTATATATCTATTCCCCTTCAACTTCTGAATTTTTCAAATTTACCTTTATTGCCACCCCCATCATTAAACGAGCACCGATATCACGTTGCCAATATGAAAATGAGGCAGGAATGCTGTTCAGGAGTGAACCTCGAAGGTCACATTAGGGTATGAATTTGATAAGAAAAAAAATATATTAGAGCTGTTCATAGACATGGATTTTGGAGTCCCTATTGACCAGTAAAGGGTTGATTCCTACGTGATCTTGACATCTACCCTTCTTCTATTCTTCTTCAATCATTTTAGTTTTAAATTCATAGTGGTCAAATTGATAATATTAAATCGGGTGTATCTTAATATCTGAGGATACTAAACATGGTGAAACATATTCTTCCATAGACACCAAGAGTAGGTCAACTTTGATAGGAGTGAGAAATTTTCTTAGAATCAGAATAACCGAAGTACTTGTGTAATATTTTTTGAATATATTGTTTATATCAAAAGTTGAATTTTGTTAGAAAATTACATAATTCTCGCGCAATGGGAGCCTGTTAAATATTGGTTCATAGATAAAAATACTCAACTGAGACTAAAGAATATCTACATTTTTGCAAAGTTAGCGTGGAAGTCCTCATTCATAAATACCATCTACTTTTGTACTTGGACAGAGGTTTGTCAACAATGAGTTCATGGGAGGAGAGCCTCTTTGACCGCATCATGACAAGCATAGTGCTGAGTGAGGAAGGCTGTATCCACGATATGGACGCAGTCAACATGGGCCCCGGTCTCACCTCCTTCAAGGTCTCTGTGTCGGAGAGTGAAGCTGCTGTCCAAAGGATGGTGAAGACACAGCGTCTGACCAAGGTGAGCATGCCTTGCGTCACGGTAGATGAAACAGGATGTCTACTAGGTAGTAAAGTAGTAAAAAGTAGTAAAATTTGCCCCAGGGTAGTAAAAAATTGTGAAGTGGAAAAATTATCTGAAAATTTTAAGTAATGTTACATACGTATAAAGAGTATGAAGATTTTTTAAAAATTTATTTCTCCCATAATCAGAAATTTGCCTCAGTTAATGGGAAATATTCCTTTAAAGCGTGGTGCAATTTTAGGATTGGAGGACACAAAATAGAAAAAAGTTCCAAAATTTTTGCCAACGACAGTAAAAATAGTTCACTTTTTCTTCTTATTCAGTTTGATTTGAAAGTTATCTAGTTGTTCAATGATGGAAGGTTCATTTGAGCCATTTTAATGTTTAGATTTTAAATTTTTTCATTGCCATTTCATAAATTTTTTAGGCTAATGATCAGAAAATAATCAAAGGATTGTAAACTTTTCAAAAATTAAATTCAGTTTACTACTTGAGTTTTTTAAACAACAATCTTAAGTGGCTCCTTCTCTCTGTAATATTCTTGTCTTCTAATGATTTTCTTTGGATATACCCAATCGCGTTACCTTCGAAGAACAAAGCAATCCTTCGTCATATATAGGGCATTTAAATGTCCTTGCCCAGAGTTTGATAATAGAGTACTTCACTCAAATTTTTGCATCATTTACCTATACCTCATGAATGCAAATATAAAATATAAGCAGTGAAGAACCTAGTGAATCGCAATGCAAGTATTGAAAAACCCTATCGCTTCAACTTGAAATTGGGCTGACAGTGTGGGGGCCCTTGAGGCAGTGCAAGCTCAATTGCACCAAATAACTTTCAAGGTCGGACTGACACAACTATTATCCTTAATGAATCATCATTCAAAGAATAATCATCCGGAGGAGGTGTCGATGCCAAGCGTTAAAATTATGAGTATTGAGAAAATTACTAAAGGTCACAATGGAGTCGAACAACTTACAGCAATTGATAAAATGTGTGAAACACTTTCGTTTCACATTTTTAGCTGTTTCTTAATAACACGATAACCTTTGAAAAAGTACGCATTTCAGATGAAAAGTGTGTAAAAAATGCATTATTTCTGTGATAAGGTTTTGTTAACTTAATTTTACACGTGAATGTTGTTTGGGTATGTGGCTTGTAAACATTTTGCATACGCGCAACTTTCATGAATAGAATAGAGAAATCCATTTTTACTTTCACCGAGTAGCTAAAATATTTTTTTCTGCCGTTACAGATCATAGAAAGAAGTGTTATAACCTCACCCTTTGAAGTATATTGAAATTAAAGGTATCATTATAATGAACATATTAATTTTTTGTGGGCACAAAAGATTTAGAAGGGTAAATTGAAAAGGTGGTGCATCCTGCATCGCATGTACAGTTATTACATGCTTATTACCTGATCATGATTATTCAGAAAGAGATGCTGTTTGATAATATTTTCCACCAATTAAAATTTCTACGTGCTTTGTCAAACTATTCGAACCAAGAAAGTTGGATACATGGAACCGGCATTGCTATCTTTTGCCAGTCAAGCTAGTGAAGCCACTTCTGCCGTCCGAAGCCCCGCCCACCCGGCATTTGGTGGGTCAAATGTGGAGGTGTTGTTGCAGTGGAGGTGTACCACCAACTCCACTGTAGTTTTGTAGAGTGATGAAAGTTTGTAATTCATGAAATTTCTGTATGTACACATGAAAACTTGTGTCAGAATCTTTTTTAAAAGTACTACTGCACTTTTGTATAATTCATGAGCTCGGCATATTGGGAAAGTAGTGCTCGAACGCATCATGGATAAGCTGCACCCTTCCACGCCGAGTGCCAGTTGCAAACTGAGCCCCATCTCTGTGTCTGGGGCTGTCACTCTACAGCTACCAAAAATTGGCTTCACTTAAGAGCGATGACGCCAGTTCCATGTATCCAACTTCCTTGATTCGAACATCCCTTGCTGTTAGTTTTGATGGACTCTGTGCAAAAATCTTCAATTATTTCTGTAATGTCACAAAAGTCTTTGAACGTGAATTAGTTGGACGAACGTGTAACGCCTGTTAAGAAGCACATTTCACTTAAAGCGTAAATTTTCAATTATTCATGTGTATCCTCAATGAAATTGGAAAGCGTCATTTGAAAAAAGTTATTTCCGATCTTAAAAACCCAAAATGGGCAAAGAAAAAATTATTTACAGGCTCTTAGTTGCAAGTTGATGCTTCTATTTTCATAACTTATGAATATCATTTAAGATAGAAAAAATATTAAAAAATACATTTGGAGCATTTTGTTTCCAATAAAGATAATGTAAAACTATCATTGCTTTTAAAATATGAAATGAACATGCTAAGTAGATATGCATGATCGATATTGTAATACCCATTTCAATAGTCAAAACAAATTATTGAGAGAAAACAATAAAAAACGGCTTTCGCTTTGATGCGACAATCGAGGTTTCATAAATCGTGCAAATATACATTTAAAAAATGTAATACTAGTGACGATGCATTGATGAAAACACTTTTATTAGTGCGCACTTACATTGAAATACAAGCTTAGGAACTTGTGATATCAGGGATTAATATTGAAAATAAAATGAGGATTTAAAAATTGTGCATTTATGACTATGAGGTCGATATTTGACATCTTTTATTCTTACGTATCACATATGTACATAAACGATCTCGGAAAAAACGAAATAGCCTAGCTATAAATTTTCTCGCGTAAGTGTATCAAGTGGCTTTGATTGAAATATGTTTGTCAAGTAAAATAATTACATTTTATTGCGAATTACGATTCTTTTAATGTGAAACATCTTGGGAACTTATTCCTTTAAATTTTATGAATAAACAACTAGCCAAAATTTTCCAATAGATAGTCGTACTTATCACTAAATAACTAATACATTTTATTGGATTTCATCTTAAGTGGATGCAGTTGCCCTTGGGATATATAGCATAGTTGGCATAATTGTTATTTTGTGTACTTGATACTCAAAAATTGAAGTATTTTATTCACAAACGTAAGCACAGAAGCAAAATTATTCTCAATTAGCTTCTAGAGACTACTGTAATTTCAGATGAGTAAGTCCTGAATCAAACTTATTACATTTCGATTCCTCCTAATGAATAATGTTTAATTCAAAGTCAAATATTTGGCTTGTAAAATCTTGATCATCATAAACTTGATGAAACCTTTCTATTCTTATTCAAAGACAAATATTCTCACACTCCAAGTTGTTGCGGCAGGATAGAAACATTGCAATGACATCACAGTAACTTCTCCGCAGTTCATTTATATCGATAAAGTTTTTTTTGGACCTGAACTTGATTGTGAGCAGTATTATCTTCTTTTGAAAAGACTGGAGTTTATTCTGTCCACTTCAATGTGGGGAAACAACAATTTACTGTGATTATAAATGTTTTTTTTCTGAAAAAATTACCTCGTCGCAAAGCTGAACGTTTTCTCTTTCCAATGACGTTAATTTATGTCCAAATACTGAAAGAGTTATGGTATAAAGTTATCTTTTAATGCAATGTGTAATCTTTTGAACAAGAGTTAAGTGCCTTAGAAGTTCCTTTTGGCAGTCATGGCAATGCAGCCGGGAGTTTTGTCACTACTTTTTATAGCACAGCCTTCATGCCTCTTTTTACATGAATATTCTTTGTTATTTTCTTTGTGATTATAACCTAATTGTACATTATTATTCTTTTCAGTTGGTAATAAATTTACCTACTATAAAATATTGGCAAAGATCCTAAGGAAATTCTAAGGCTAAGGCCAGACTGAACACGTTGGCGCTCACGCGTGCGAACACTTCACGCTGTCTCACGCTTTCATTTGAATGGAGGTGGCTACACTGCACGCTGATGCGCCCGTTCAATGGCAGGCACTGCCTGAATAGAAGAGAGTTGCAGCTCCACATCCATCACTCACGGCTGCTCGAGACACACTGAACGCGCCGTGGAGCGTCAAATATTTCTCCCAAGTAATCCTGAATTTTGACCGCGAGATGCAGCGCCTACGCGCTTTGGTCTGCTTGCGCGCGTCCACGTTTAGTGTAGCCGCTCTCAAGGGAATACATGTATTTGATATTGCAGCTACTGCCTGCGTACGCGCGCGTGAGCGCCAACGTGTTCAGTCTGGCCTTAGCCTAAGTAAAAGTGAAGCTCCAGTTGCACTGGTAAGTGAATTAATGAGTTATCCTTCTTAAGGATACGTGAGTAATTGTGCTGTATTTTGTTACCTGCTTGTTCTGTTATTATTTATTTTATTGAAATTCAGTTATAGTTTTTTTGCTGTTTGATTTCTATTAGTTGATTTATTATTTTAAGTTCTTATTTTGTTGAGTTATAGAATTTATTTTATTTTATGTTCTCATTCATTTGAGTTAAATAGTGTAATATGTTTCTTTGAGTTATGCATTTCTTTTTGTAAATACCATTTTTTCTTATTATTTCTGTAAATATCTTTTGCATGTATTATAGTGTATTGCTAGTTAAGATGTTTGCATGTTGCATCCCAACCTCCTCACATTCCCTCCACTGGTCTCTTGGTCACTCCTATGGACAGGTAATTAATTTTAAGGTTTTGGTTTATTTTCTACAGTGTCTCTGTCCTACCTGTCCATGCTCCATTTTTACTTCATTAATTTAGTTCCATTTAGTGCTCCATTCCATTCTTCGGTGTCCATATTTCATTGACCAAATCAATATCGTCCATTACATTTCCATTTGTATCTCTTTTTTTCCAATAGCAACTTATCAAGTAGAAGAGTTTTATTTTCCTAAACTAGTTGCCATTTAGTAACAAGCAGATAATGAGTTTATCTCACCTGCGGGAGACAAACGGAAACAGCCGCGCAGCGATTCAGTTACCTCCAGGATGTCGTCATTGGTGCATGGTGATGCTCCATCTAATCAAAGTTCATTCTTCTACTATACACAGCAAAGCTACATTAAATTTTCGTGATTTGTTCCGTAATATAACATGTTAATAACCTATTTGTTTTCATTATTGATCGCAATTAGGGTGCCGATTTAGATTTTGAGTTATGATAAAAATAGTTTGCAAACTCATATTTCCGAAGTGCTTTAGTGTTGGGTCATAATAAAATTACCTGATATTCTACCCTGCAGTGTAAAGGGATCTGACAATCCCCTGGTGTCTACTAGTTTCCAGTCAGCTCATTTTTTCCATTTGATGAGCTGTTATCCTCATGGTTGAAAAATGTTAAGACAAGGTCTTTGCCAAACATTAGTTGGAGTCCATTTAGGATGTAGCACTTTTGGAATTTAGGTAACTTTTTTTTGCAATAATGCTTTGGTTGCTCCATTTAGTGTTAAATATTCAAGTATCAAGAGGCTTAAAGCTTTTTTTGAACCTTTGGTATTGCTTATATTATTGACTCAAATTACTCATTATAGGCTGATTACTTACATCTGGACATTTGGACAACATTCATTGTGTAAAAAATAGGTAGTAATTTTTTGCTGTTAATGGAAGTAAAAAGTAGTAAAATTTGGAAATGAAATATCAGTAGTAACCCTGTGAAACAAGGCAGAGTCATTTCTATGGGAAATATTACACCTCGAGTGTGGCTAGCCAATAGAACGGCTTCTTTTCAAACAAACTGGATGTCACCATTGCAACATGTCGTTCGGCCAGATTTGAGGCTAGCAGTGTTGCCAGATGCAATATGAGCGCTGCTATTGGTTCGTTGCCATGACGTCAACGTTGCCTCACGGTCGATTAAAAAACTGGTGTGACCCTAGCTTTTTCTTCTACCGTGCCTTGCTCATTGAGCATGAGCTGCTGCACCGTCTTGCTGAATTTCTTGAAAACAAACAATTTTAAAAATCAACTTGGCTGTGCATTGAGTCTTCTGTCACATTGAGTCACGAGAATTTTTAGGATATTCTTGTGAGATTGTATAATTTTGTGACGAGTTAAATTTAGATACAGTGCAAAATTTTTGCTTCTTGTGACCACATTCCCAGTAAAATTTCATTCATTTAAAAAATAACTGCTTTTTTCTTTGTGACCTATTTGTTATGTTGTGCTTGAAAAAATTAGGTATAATTTATGATCTTCCCTATCTGTTGTATAGATTTTCATTAATGTGTGTAATATTTGATTGCCTGAAAAAAATAGCACAAGCATGCCCCTGTGTTTCTCCTAATTTCAGGGGGTCAGGTCAACCCAGTGATTTTGGTCAAAATGTTTAAATTATCAAATTTTTCTGCTGACTATTGCGTCCAAAAATGTTCTGGGACTACGGGCATTGGAACCCACCTCATTGAAAACTCATTGACTTCCTCCTCTTAAGTGGGGCTGGCTAAAGGGGGAGGTGATGGGGCTTAAAAATCATTAATTTTTGACCCCCATATCTGAAGAAAACGAAAAATCCAGCTTCATTGTTTTGTTAAAAATGTTACAAGAATTCCAAAACTGTCTTTGGTTTTCTTTTAGCATGAAAACTCATTGACTTTTGTTCTTTTGCAATATCCGATAAAATAACATAAAAAACTAATACATCTCATTTTCTCAAAAACTATGGCCAAAATTTAAATAGTTACACGAGCAAAAATGTTTTTTTTTTAAATTACATAAACACTCATACCTCGGTTTTACGAACAAAAAGGGGGGAACCCCTGTCCGATAGTCCCGATTGTCCAAATCATCCGACAGATACGTAATACGGTACGCTACAAGTGGCTAATATCAACAAAAACATTACAGAAGAGAAACAACTGTACTTTTAATCAAGCACTCCGTCCAATCTGACACTGAAAAAAACCTATACACTGTAAATGAATAAAATAATAAAGGAAATTCAAAATTTTTTATTATAAAATTAGACTTGCACCATGCTGTTCACACACTACCTTCACAGACGTGCCATTTTCCAATTTCCCTATCAACTCGAGTTTGTGTGCCACAGTTAAATTCACCCTCTTCTTTTTTTCCACTGAAGCTCTAGATGACATGGTGAAGGAATCTATGTCACTGGTACAAGAAATCAAGCAAAACACAGAAAAAAGGCAAAAATTGGGAGCTATGCAGTGCAGGTACTTAAATAGTGTCGTCAACAAGGCGACTGCCCACCACCTAGCGATCAGTTTTGGAACCAACGGACTTTGTCCGTAGTGCCTCGACTTTCAGAGAAAATCGGTTGCTCAAGAATTTATCCGTAGAATCCGAAATCTGCTAAAACAGTGTCCGTAAAACCGAGGTATGAGTATACTTCAAAAATTTCAGAACAATCGGTCCACAAATAGAAAAATTTCCCGTGTGCACAAAAAGAATATTGAGAAATAAATGTACTTCATTTTTTTAATTTATACGTGTAATATGTAATTCACAGTGGAAATGTAGAATTATGCATGCATATTATTTGTAAATGATAATACAACATGAGTATAGTATTCGAGTAAAAAAATGCATTGTTACATTTTACCACAACATTTATGTTTATGCCTGTTTTGTATAAATCTCATTTTCTACCTAAAAATGAATAGAAGTCAACAAGTTTTTATACTAGAACAAAAAAGGTTTTTGAATCCTTGGGAAATTTCTAACTAATAAAGCCAGATTTTCCAATTTTCCCTTTTTATTTTTTGTCACAGTTCAAAGTGATAAAAAATGATTTTTTTATACCTTGTTTTTTTATGAAAATATTGGGAAATCCGGTTTCATTAGTGTTTTAGAAATGTTAAATGGATTCCAAAATGTCTTTTTTCTAGCATGAAAACTCATTGACTTCTGTTTTTTTTTAAATGTGAGAAAATTGAATAAAAATCGAGTATTTCCCATTTTCTCAAAATCTAAGGTCAATTGAAAAAGTTATAGGAGCTAATATGTGTTTCTTTTTAAAAATTACATCAACTGGGCAAATTTCAGAGCAATCGGTCCTTAACTAAGAAATCGTTTGGTTGAATTTAAAAAAATTATCAAGTTAGTTTTTGGTATGACAACATTCTCTTATTTTATATGGAAAATATGATAGTCTGACCATCAACAAAACCCCATATCTGTGTATCACATATTATGATAGATATTTGAACCAATTCTTGTATCTTAGTGCAATCCACGTTTCTTATTGATAGAGTTTATTTTTCTTCTGATTTCTCCCAGGGGGACAATGTGAGGGCCCAAGCCAAAGGATAGGTAGGCTTTCTTTTTGTTGAAATAACATAGGTTTTTGTTTTGTTATGGACCAATTTTTTTTTTGGTTCACTGCTGTCCTGTTTTTTCAACACCTACTACTTTCTTCTTCAACTTTGATCATGTTTCATGAACTTCTTTCTCATCTTACTGTTTCTATGCCCTTTCTGCATAGATTCCACTTTCCCTTAACTCCATACTAAATGGTGCCTTCTTCCTTCCTCTCTTTGGATCTCATTTGTTGAGGATAGGGAGGCTTAAACTAACTAATAATCTAATCTTCCTTCTGATTTGTTCTGAAATGAAAAATGTATTCTCTACTTCTGTAGATATGCGCCTGATAGCTTTTGCAATAGAATGCAAGTCAAAGTTTCACCAAGAAAAATCAAAGTTCGGCTTAATTCAATTCCATGTGCTTATTTAAAGCATGCCTTCATCAAGTATGGCAAAAAATATTAAATGAGGTGTAAAGTTCGCAGCTAAAATTGGTAAACAATTGCTACTGATTGCATAACATGAACTTTAGATAAACCTCAACACACTCTGGTTTTTATCAATGCAATGGCTGTCAAATCTACAACCAAAAAACCAGAGAAGCATTCTTGCTTCTAACTCACTGCTGCCGTCTTGTGTGTGCAATAAAGTTGCCCGTTTTTTTCAAATCGTCTGGTTGACTGTACTCAACTTAAACATTTGATAGTACTCTTCCTTGGGAGGTGCTACATTCGTTGTGGCTGTTCAAATTTTAGTTTGCACAGATAAGGCATCATAAACTTTCATATGCTAATGTGCAAGTCTGTTATTCTGATCTGCAAAAGCAGTACTAGTTTTTATACAATTTTCTGCTTGGAATTAAAAAAACATCCAAGTTGTATGTATAAAACTCCCTCACAAAGGTACCAAGTTTTCTTCTCAATACCAACATGAATAATGGCTTTTAGTATTCAGAAATATTTGAAATTTAAAAAAAATCCCTGATTATTCTTGAGTAGTTTGAATATTGGGCATGTTCTATTGTACGTTTCCATGGAGTTTGTATCTTTCAATTGTTCCCACTCTACTGGAGATGTGGATACATTTTGACTGGTACATTTTGTGTTGCCACAGGACGGTGACATGCTGCTGCTGAGCGGCCTGACGCTGTCGGAGCAGCAGTATTCGCTGGAGGCCACCTACCCTGACATTTGCGTCAAGTGCTTCATGTGCAAAGTGATCACCCTGCAGGTTATTTGCATCACTGAATTCAGAAACATTCTTTTACAGAGTAGACACTACTTTTCATACAATGTAAACGAGGGTTTGATAAGTACGTCATGTGCTGTGCGTCAGCTCAGGGTGCCGCCGTGTCGAGAGTTGAACTCAGTCACTGGTTCTGAGTGAGAGGCTAATGCTTCTCTCGACTGGGTTTTGTGTACCTGTGAATGATGTACTGAGAATCAGAGGGAAGGAATTATAAAACTGAAGTGCAGAAATGATTTCTCTCTTTGGTAATTAAAGAATCCAAGAAAGAAATGCTACCGTTCTGTTCAGTTTCTAGAGTAAAGGTAATATTTTGGTGTTTGCAATTCAAATAATGGAGAAAATGTGAGCAATGAGACCGATTGTGAAACAATAAAAAGGTATCATCTACGTATCGCGTGAATAAAAAAAACTTTTGAACTCGGGAGGACAATCCCTAAGCCATTGTTGCTCATGAAAGCACATAAAAATATTAACAAAAGCAGGGTCAAGGGGTAGCCCCATATCTAACCCGTCCAACTGTTGATAAATTTTTTTGTTAAAAATAAAAAAAGAGTTCACTACAGAGTGAAGTGTCTTGAATAATGGCATACTGAGACCCAGAACAGTATCTACATTTTTAAGGGGGTCATCCGAGGCCCCTGCCAGGCCCCTGTCGGTCGATGAGCATTTTTCATGTTTTTGTTGAAAAAGGACCCTTAGGTGGTGGACTATTCGGTCCTAAAATTTTATGGCGATACGGACACTTGATCCCCCACAGGGGGTGTAAAGGGACCAAAAATCCTGAATTTTAGACCTCATATAAAATAAAAACAAAACGAGAAATTGAAAATTTTCTACTCTAACTTTGTTTGCAATGCTTTAAGGATTCTAAAACTGTCTTTGGTTTTGTTCTAGCATAAAAACTCAATGACTTCTATTCTTTTGAAATATCCATAAAAATGTGTGTAAAAACTTATTTTTCATATTTTGTAGAAAAAAAGGCCTAAATCGAAAAAGTTACAAGAGTTAAAATGTTTTTTTTTTCAAAAAAATACATATATACACTGGCCAAATTGCAAACAAATTGGATCAATTTTTAAAAATCGTTTAAGTGACCCCCCTTAAACAAACGGTTTAAGATAATTTCGGTATCATTTATTAACACAGTTGCGCACAGTGTGCGTCTGGGTATGTAGGATACTACTAGAGCCATACATATTCGCGTTGCAAAGCATGTCGGCAGAAGCTATCGCACAAACTATCCTCTTGCTACTCCTCACTCAGCCAAACGATCCCATGCTGAAAGATTTAATCTTCCAATAAAATTAGAGGATTTTAAAATTTTAGCCGCTGCTTCAAACCTTGTTGATCTGTGCATTATGGAATCCCTATATATTTTACAACAAAAGCCTGTTTTAAATGACTTCCAATCAGCTTTTCCTTTGTAAGTGGTTTAGCGATTTTACCTAGTTTTCCTTTTTTATTACTTACCTTTCATATTTACCTTGGATGTGTTTCATTTCTTTTTCAGAGCAGTTTATTGAAAATGATTCATTGAGTGGAAAGGTTCAATTTTAACTGTAAAGCTTTTAAATATAATGTTGCCAATCAAAGCCTTATTTCTCGCTATTATTTTCTCAGTTAAACTTTGTAGAAATACAAATCGACATCTGCTATGTTAGTCAGCAATGGATAAAAAGTTTTTCTCATTTTCAGTACTTGAACTATTTATTGCTGTGGAAATAATTCTCTCGTGAAATAAAATGTAAAAAAATTTAAATATCTATACTTTAGCATTTTTTTGTTCTTTACATGCTGGAAGAACACTAATTTCCGTGTAAAACTGACGTTCCATTTTCAAAAGATGATTCATAGATAAGTTATGTCTCGTTTGTATCTGTACATGCCCAGCCAATCATTTGACGTGATCAGTTGTATAATATCATAATATCTTCACGCTCCCAGGAGAAAAATGTGTGAGGGCCCTAGCTGAGAGTTAGGTAGGTCATCTTTTTGTTGAAATAGAATAATTTTTGTTATGTTAAAGGAGCATCTTTTTTTTCGGTTCACTGCTATCCTGTTTTCAGTGCCTACTACTTACTCCTTCAACTTTTTTCTTGTTTCATGAACTTCTTTCTGAACTTAATGTTTCTATGCCCCTTCTGCATGGATTCTGCGTTCCCTCATCTCCATACTAAATGGTGCCTTCCTCCTTCTTCTCTTCAAAACGTTTACTTTTTTAGCGGTAAGAGAGGCTTAACAAACTTACAATCTTATATAATCCCAAAAAATCTTCACGTCACATGCTTGTCTGAATCGCGTATCTTTGTTTTAGCTCTTCTTTTTCCTTATTATTTACATATATCTATTGCAATTAGCGCTCTTAGTATCTCAAATCCTCAGGTTGAAGGCTAAGTAGGCCTTTCTCCTGTTGAAATAGAGTATGTTTTTGTTTTTTCAGTTCTTTACTGCCCTTTTCCTACAGCAGTTACTTTCTTCAACTTTTGTCTCATTCCATTAGATTTTTCAGATCTTGCTATTTCTATGCGGAGAGTGGTAGGCACCTACCTAGTTCATAAATTCCCATTCCCAAAATTTTACACTAAATGGGGTCTTTTTTTCTTTGTTGTGATTAGGGAGATTGAATCTTAAGTTATTATCCCAACTTAACATTGCTTATTAATTATTATCCCAACTTAACTTACTACAGAAAAGCATTCACGTTTCCCGATAATTGTTTCAAGGCTGTAAAGTTCTGGTTGTGTTTTCGCGTTGCAGAGTCAGTCAGCAACATTAATTAGATGAAATTCCAATTCATTTTGTGCATTTTTGAACATTTCCGTAATCGAGGGGCTATGTTTCAGAAACGGCTTGTGCAGTTGTATCGGGACATTTTTTAAGCAAGCTCGCGTTCACGTAGTGTCCAGATGGCCTATAATTAGCGTGTGAGTGCAGGGGTACTGCTGCGAGTCGTGGCATGCACACAGTGACAAGATGGCCCATAATTGGCGTGTGCGTGTGCAGGGGTACTGCTGCGAGTCTTGCAACGGACGCGTGCACCGCAGCTGCGGCCTCAAGCTGTGGAGGAAGGCGCGACGCCCGCCTTACTGCCCGGGCTGCAACGCCGTCTGGCCTCACGTGAGCGGCCCTCCCAGTCTGGGGGGCGGTGGTGCTGAGGAGCCAGCGCAGTAGTGCTGTGTGGGGCCGTGCAGTGGTTGTGTGGTGATCGTGCTCCAGCTGTGCAGTAATGGTGACTGTGCATTGTCCAGAGATAATATGCTGATGGTGCTCGAGCTGTGCAGTAATAGTGTATGCTGAGAGTGGACCGAGCAATGGCTGTGTGGTTACCATGCACGAATTGTACAGGAGAGTGTAGTGACCATGTACTATTTACTCACCAGTGGTGTATGGTGACCGTGCGCTGAGCAGATAGCCTGGTAATCAGTGCAGTAGTGACTATGTGATGACCGTGCATTACCTGCTGTGTTACCAACGCCTGTGCTGGCGAAGATACCTGGTACCCTCATGTGTGCGTCTCTCCCACCGGCTGCACGGGCGTGTAAGGGTAACCTGGCTCTCTCAGCTGCAAGTGCTGCTGTAAGCTTGGGGGTTGAAGGAAGGCGTTGGCCATCAAACAACTGGTGAATCAAGAACTCAACTCAAGGGACCCACTCAACTTTGATTGATACTGAGTGCATGAAGTTTATGCTGTGTATTTGCCAAGGCTTTCTGCGATAGCGCTGTGTGTTCATTTCGTTCATTTCAAATGAGCTGCCGATGGATGGTGTAGCACAAATTAGAAGGCTCCAAGTCTGTGTTAGAAAAAGCCTCTTTAAGAATTACGTCTTTTTCATTTACTTTTATCTTCGTTATGATGCATTGGAACATGTCGGTTAGTAATAATACTAGTGCTCATTGATGTCCCGAGCAAGTGATAGCTGTTGTACCAGCAACCATTACATCATGATGTATTTCAAAGTACATATTTTGAAAAATTTATTTTCTCCAGTCGTGAATTTGAATCTTGGATTGAAATATACACAAGTATGAAAATTGATTTTATAAAAATCGTTTTGTGTTATCATGAAGTAACCAACTTATGTACTGGGACTATGAAACTTGGAATTAAATTAAGAGCTTGCAGTAGAACGTTGACTGCACAGAAGAGGTTCACGGCAAGAGTGTGTGCTTCTGAACCACCCAAATTGTTTCAGTGGACTAGTGCGTGCTGACCCACCCACATGCTGGGGGAGGTCAATTCTTCCGTTCTCATTCCATTCAATGGCTTATAAAATTTCCAGCCTCAAATTCAATAACTTTTTCATGTTTCCTCTTATATTCATGTTATTAATATTAATTCATCCTTTTTAATGTTTTCTACATGGATGCTGAATGAAGTTACTCGAAGATATGATGTGGGATTTACGTGCGTTTCAGCGCAAGGTGTGCTCCTTGGACAGGTCTTTGCAAGCGTTTTTGTAGAGTACGACATTGTAGCTGTGGTGTAGCCACTATTCGAGCTCATTCTCGTGAACCTTCGGTTTGACTGTACTCGAGCATTTACGTGCCATTGCTCAGTGCCGGCCTCTCCCAAAAATCATGTTCTACTCTTGTGCTCATCCATAATGGACAGTCAAGAAAGGTTTTTGCAACCACTACGATGTTGCCAATCTGACTTCAGGTTAGAACTTGGCATTCAAGGTCGTACATCTTGAATTGACCGTCTTGAGGTGGCGGTTTTTCTCGAGCTCAGAACGTAAGCTACATTTTTTTTAACTTTTCACGGTTTGAATTTTTTTACTCATCGAATCACTACTTCAGCTTTTACATTGGCAGTAGTATCAGGTTGTCACAGATACAAAAATAAGAAGAAACTACCACTCGGTTTAAAGTTCCCAGTAACACATTAGGGTCCACATTTCTCAAAAAATTAGTTGTGTTAGTGCTATTTTGATTTCAGATTTTGTAATCCACAAGGTGAAAGACCAGTTGTAAAACATCGATTTCTGTTTTAGTATGCACTGTAAATTTACTTTATTTTCTTTAACCGCAAAGGCCAATTAATCTTGTGATGGATTTTTATTATTACGGATCTGATGTTATAGATAACTATTTTTTGCGATAACCGTCTTTCCTTGTCCTTTCCATGTTTGGTTTGAAACAAAGTTGTAAGCATTTTTTTGTATGCCAATCTCTTTTAGAAGAATGTTTTTCTAATTTTCATATCAATGATATCCATTTTTAGAAAAGTCAAATCTAAAAAATTTATTTAGATTGAAGCGCTATATGCCTCAATTCCAGTTGCGACATTGTCAACCATATTATTTTTCACATCGTGTGTTTGTCAGGCATGGCCATAAAAACACATTATCATTGCCTCATTGGAAACTTGAAATTGTTCAATGTAACCCTGCAAACTGCATCAATAAAAGTGCATCCTTTTATTAATAACGATCATAAGTCTCGGTTCTCATGTCCTGGTGTTCAAGCGAGTCGGGTATCCATGGCCTTTTTCATGATCAACATTCAAAGAAGTCTCGCAAAAAGAGTCGCATGAAAATTAAAGCGCACGTAAACCTCTTAGTAGAATTTTTTGATAACGCAAAACAATTGTTGGCAAATATGACTATCACATTAACACGTTCGATTGTAAGTAGCAAAGTTTAAAAAACCATTTACTGCTCGAAGAAAAATTGTATCTTTCCAAACAAGTGTGAAAATGTATTAGCAAGATTAAATTTACCTCGTACGCTTGAATCTCTTCTATGAGAGATGTTGGAATAAATGAAATGCTGTACACCCACACCTATACTTGAAGAAGCAATTTATCTAGTGGCAAATTGGCAGTGAACGTGTTAATGGCATTTGGTCAAAAGCCTGTTGATATTTAGGAATCTGAATTTCTTTAGTGCCCCCATAATCTTATACCTTTACAACTGTAGTACTGTTAGCGTGGTAAGAAAGGCTCCCTCGCAGAGTTCGTGTTGTTCAGTTGGTGGTTAGCTGTACCATGGTAATTCCGAGACGTGTTTCGTGAGAAATGTAACTTTCAGCTCTCTGTGCCAAGAAAATGAGTTTCGATCGCATTGACGGTGTTTACTAATTTTTTTGCTTTTCTTTTCATAAGGTGAAGCTTTTTACAAATTGATCATGCTTGTGACATGCTTGACCGAGTCTTTAATGCGTTTCCTCCATAAGTACACACTAATTCAACATCACCTGGATTTGAAATCCGATTGGTGGTGTTGCGTAAGTTGGAGTCGAGTTACTTTGCTCGCTCAATTCCTCGAAGTACATTACTAACAAAAACTCCTCATGAAAAAACAGTTCATTCGCTAACATATTTCTACATTTTGAACTTGCGTTAATTTTCCGTCCGCAGTTCAGCATAGGGCTCTGCAATACCGCACGATGTCTCGATGAAGCGAAGTAATTGTCTGAAATTATGCAAATTCTCGTCATTGCGCGCGAGCTGTTCCGTGACACAGCTCTCGCTCAAAGGTAACTTCATGATTGAAACTGGTAGACTAAGACCCGGGACAGGAAAGCTATAAAGTTGGTTTTGTAAACTGTGCTTCTTTCATGCGAATTTTCTGCTCATATTTTTGCCTTGTTAAGCCAGACGAACCAATTGCCGGCTTTCCTAAACACGTGGAAAATAAACGAAAGGTAGAGCCTTACCTTACACATGTTGCCAGTGCTGTATTCAATAACTAGGAATATCACCGAGGATCGGCAGTCTGTTTACGTAGCTACGTTGACGAGGGCAAATCATTTCTCGATACATGTTTCGCCAGATGCTGAGTAATTTTGCTTATCCGCTCGCCCGTAGTGCTAAGTACTCTCGGTATTGATCACTCAGCACAGCCTCCTTGGGAGTTAGGTTACAATCAACTTGGAGATTGCGATGTCTTCTTTAACACATTTCCTGCAAGTGACCCACTGGTGGTCAATTAGGCAATTTTCATTGTGCTGCTTACCCACCTGGACTCACTAACTTATTTTTTATTCATATTAAATGAAAGCTAAATAAAGGCCCGATTCAGTTGACGTTTGCTATTTTCAAAGTTGATTACCACAATTTACTTTAAATTTGAAGTGAATATTGAACTTCACTTTAACCCATCTCTGTTAATTTGTTAAGGACTGTAAAGCATTCTGACCTCTACTAGTCCCTGTTACGCAATCTGCGCAACTCTTGACTTATTCGTATTTCTCGGAAACCTCACTGACTGAACGCCTCAAGTTCCATGGCACGAGTTTTCATATTCTCAAGTTAATGAAATTTCTGAGGAAAAAAGTCATTGGCAAAACAGGCTAATCACACCAAAATGAGATTTTGACCTTTATTATAAATATGACGATATTTTGAGTACGAGGATCGTAAAAAATCTGACCACTAAAATATGTTATTTTCAAAAACAGCACGAATATTCAAAGGTCATACAGGCCAATGGGGAAGTCTCGCGTGGGTTACTTCAATGCTAATTTTACGTTTGAACTGTGAAGCCGGATACCGGGACAGACGAGGGAGCGTTGCAGGACAGTAGGCCAAAAATAACGCTACATTATTTTACGACAAAAAAAAATATTTATATCTTTCAGCCTCTTACTGGCAGTTAAAAAACAATATAACTCTAATTGAAAGCTAATAATACTCTACAATATGACAGAATCATGAAGGAAAACACATCGAGGGCAACCTCGCTTCAGAAACACAACACACTAATTTGAGTAGTGTCCTGAGAAAGCCGTCATTTATCGCAGATAATGTAACCAAATAATAGGCACGGAATGTGGGAGGGAAGAAATAAACGAGCTTTACTAACGGAAACCCCCAAAAAAATTTCTACAACTAAGAACAAAAGCTTTGATAATCCCCTCGTCCGAGAGAGCGACTTCAAGTTTTTATTTAAAGAGGCGCGGTGCAAAGAGACGTCAAAACAGAAGATGGATGAGACACAAAATATGTTTGAAATACAAGACTTAGAGATATCGGTACACCATAGTAGAGAGCCATTTCAGACTGACCACCAATCCCTCAGGGAACGTTGGTAAATCAAATAACGTAGCTTCGAAGCGATTTTGGAACTGATCAAGGGAATGAATCAATACAATTCGCGTAATTTGAAAGAGCTTAGAAGCCATTTCCTAATGATGATAGAGCCCATTAAGCCTCCTCGGGGTGAGCATGATAGCGAATTGTGTCAAGGACCTCATTGATGCGACTGATGAGCCGGATCTGGTCACCGCGCAGCCGTCGCAGCTCTGCCTGGTCTTCTTCGTTGTCGTTGTTGCTCACAGCCTGCAGCTTAATGTGCATTTCGGCAGTCTGTGCAACGTAAGGTCATGTCACTGCCACCATTCTTACTTTGCAAGAGAACACAACGCACAATGAACATCTTTGTCAAATCTGCCGCGTGGGAGACCATCACATAATATTGAACAGACATGTTCTATCAAGCACTAAGGAACACACTGATGCTTTAGTAGTCTGCCCAGTTTAGAGTAGTAGAAGAGTTACTCAACCAAAATACGTATATAAAATCAAAACCGAAAGTAACAATAGGTTAGTGACAGCACGAAACAAAATTAACAAGAGACATTGAACAAATACTTGTGTTTTAAACAGTGCCAACGCAAGAAAAAAGCTTTACTATAGGCTTGACAGACAACACCACATTTTTGAAGACACTGAGACTCACAAATAGCCACTTCTTACGAGTAAAGAAAATTTAGTTTGAGTGCCTTTGCCATTGGGAGAATTTTCAGGCACGATCATTAAAACAAAATCAGAAAGTGCCTACTGCTGAATGACATCCCAAATTTACTTTTAGCCATTACTCCACTACCTTTTTTTCCAATCGTACACTTCATAAAAGACCGTAACACTTGGCTCCAAAACTTTTAATACTTGGGACCTTTAATGTTTAATAAAACCAATAAATTCAATTTAGCATTTAGAGGAAATTTTTAAAATACACGCTTTAAGGGAAGCAAACGGTTTTTTGGGGCCCAAAACTGAAAATGAGATAATTGCTTGAAAATGCTCCTAAACCCTCCCTCTATCACGTTGGAACGTTATTTGTCCCGTGTTGGCAACCTAAATCCCCATAATTACCCCCAAATTGCCCCCCTCCCCCGCAGTTGCGTTAAGAGAGACCAGCTGCAGCTCTGCTTAGCTCTGGTTGGTGGGTCCAAAAGTTTGTTCTGTGTTTGTAGACAACTGTCCATTCATTAGAGGGGTTAGTTATCTCTTGACCTTCTTAGTGAGTGGTTTTGTGCTTGTCCATCCTGTGAAATGCCTAGAATATCAAATGCAGCTGTTCGCTCTGGCCGAAGATGCATTTTCAACTTTGAGGAGCAATTACAGCTCCAGTTTTTCACCTATGGAGGATATATTTTTTGCATTGTAAAGATCAAGGTGGGTACTATAAATACCCGAAGTAGTTTTTCGATAAGTTGATTAGAAATTTTTTTACTGCAAAAAAATTGGGGTTTAAAAATTCTAAACTTTGTAAAAAAAAAATTCTGAAGCAATATCAAAAAACTGTCTCAAACATTTGTATTTTGTAGATATGTTCATTGTGACTTAAACAAAAAAACCTAATCGTCTCTATGTACAATATTGGCTGGGAAATTGAAATTTTAAGAAATTTACCTGTGGGTGGGGAGAAAAAAGGGGGTGGAGGAAGGGGGTGTGGGTAAATTCCTAAAATTTTATGGGCTATAAATGTTCGTTCGAATGTTATTAGCATGCTGTGAATACCTCAGAGCTTATTTCAATCCGGAAGTATTTCTTTTTAATTTTTGAATATTTCACACGGAAAAACCGTTCGGGGCCCTCTGCAGTTTGCAGTAAGTATTAGTGACTTATTAGTGGTAGTGACTTATTACAACTATGGAAGACTTATCTGAAATGTTTTAGACTTATTAGTAGTGTATTAGTTTGTAAGTTCTGATGAAAAAAAATATGAAATCATATAAAAATACAATGTGTCCTCTGCTCTATGGTTTGGTAACTTTGACATTTTCCCAAAATTTGGATCATAGACTTTGACGGGAATTTCTCCTACAGTTTTGAAGCTATTGAGAAGATTGTTTTGCATCTTAAAGAGCAAAGTGAGTACTGTAAATGCTAGGAAGAATTTTTTTGAAAAGTTGATTAGAAATTTTTTCATCGTCCTTACAAAAAAATAACTCTTTAATATTCAAGTAGTTGTCAATTTTTCTTTTTTTAGCAAAAACAAAAAACCTTTCCTAGTTATTGTAGAAATTTTGATTATAAATCGAACAAAAAAAAATCTGTCTCTATGTACAATATTGGCTGAGAAATTAATATTTAAATAAATTTTCCATGGAGGGAGGAGGCGTATGGGTAAATTTCAAAATTTCTAGGGCTACTACTGTCTATTTGAATGTTATAAACATGCTGTGAATACCCAAAAGCATATTTCCATCCGGAAGTATATTTATTCATTTTTCAAAGAACTCATGGGAAAATTCGTTTGCTTACCTAAACTCGTCTACTTCTCCACCTTCCCAAAACTTTTAAATACTTCAGCTTCAGAAATTCCTCCCAAAGCCATAACAACCATAGGTGAGTAAATCCATAGACTTTCAAGATCCTCCTGGATCCCCAAAGAAGGAGAAGAGAGATAATAAGCTTCAACACAACTGCTCAAATTTATTTTTATACTCATATTGCCAATAGCACAACCACTGCTATTAGACTGACGTTGGCTTCAGGTTATCACCAATATCAGAATGGGGACGAAACTGCCGTCTGGCAGAAAGCTTCAAAAATTACATAAGGGCACAAATTTGACAAGAAATAAATTGGGTTTAGCATTTTTGGTGAGTGTGACACATATGGCACGTTGGGCAATTAAGCTTTAAGAAGAGCTGTTGGGACTCTGAGAGGGAATGGCATGACTTTTACCCACAAAAAAACACTGCAGGAGGGAAACAGAACTTTCTTGAGGCTTGGTGATTGTTTGGAAATAGTGCTTGTCACCCATCTCTCAACTTACGTCTTCCCTTGCATACTATGCAAGCATCTTTCATATTTCTTTGAAGAATTTTTATTTTGGGTGCACAATTTCATTCTTCATCGTCTGAATTAAAATAGATCAATAAACTACATTAAATCACACTAAAATTTCAACAAAACTTTTCAGCTGATAACCCAGGAACATAAGCTTTGATAAATTCAGTTAAGGGAATTACTTTTCCCAGGAACATAGGTACATTCAGCTAGTTATTTTTTGGTGGCGAATAATCTTCAAGTAAATTTCTACTACTCAACTAAGCAATATCCAATGTAAAATATTTTTGCATAAATAAAAAAAAGTCTATTTAATTTCTAGCTAGTTGAGGCTATGTTCAAATGTGACAGAACTTCAACAGAAAACTTTTCTTACTTCCTGGTAAATTTAACGGAATTTATTGCAACCAATTTTATGATCTATATGAGAAACAAAGCATTGAGAGAGGATACACTAACCCTATTTATTTGTAACAACTTTCCAGCTTGGGCCTTTGCTAAGACTCTCTTACACCCCAGCTGAAATACCTGAAAATGTCAAAAACTAGCAATAAATATTTTCCCAGTTTGGCCACATCCTTGTATTGAAATTATTAATAAAGGTAAGAAAACATCCACCTAATCAGTTTCTACATCAAATTCTGTTCAATCAAAGATTAAACTTTTGACTTGATAGAATTAAAAATATAAATTGTTTTTACCTAAATACTTTACAACAATTGCTGTCAAAATGCCTCAGTAAGAAACTAATAACAGTACTTTAGCAGCAACAAGAAATTGGTCACAATATAACACACTTGCAATAGGCTTTTATGCAATATAGTCGAATGTTGAACTTCCCCCTAGAAATAATAACGTACATGTGTTGTGCACTTACCAGCCTTAGTTTTGCTTGTTCATAGTCCTGTAGTTGATCAATGAGAATTGCTGATTCACTGTGTCCTGCTTCTCTGAGGTCTTTGCCCAGCTTTATAATGGCAAGAGAGACGGTTTGGAAGGTGTCGGTAATTTCTCGCATGGTTCCTTGAAATGCGCACAGCTGTTTCTTGGCCCGGAACTCCCGCATGCATCTGAAAATTCATGTGTGTGACAATGATTAATTCATTCAAACCTCAAACAAATTCTGCAAAGGACTGAAATTTTGACAACCAATTTAAATATTATAATTTAATTCCTTACTTCATTTGCAACTAAGAAATAACACTTATTCAGAATGAAAATAATAATTTCTTGGCAATGAATACAAATTTTTTTCATCTGAGCAGAAAATACTACACACCTACTCTACAGAACAAAGCGCTACATACCTAGCTTTAAAACTTCTTCAAAAGTTGGTCATCCAACATTCAAATTTATGAATTTTCACCCGAGTGTAAACCTTAGTAAATGATTAAATTCTTTTGCTGGTGTCTTTGCTTTCAATGACTTTTCCTACATAGGCAGGTTCACATAACATGTGAATAATATTTAGGCTGCATTGAATACCTTTCCAAAGTGTTGTAGGCCACACAACGCTGTTCCTGGAGCTTCATAAACTCTTTGAGCATAGACACTTCAGTCCTGTTGGCACTGAGGTCCACTTCTACAACCTCTTCTTCCTCTTCAAAAGGATGATCTGCAATGAAATATAGCAATAAGTGTAACTCAATACTTTTTAGTTGTGTGGGAAACATTTAGAAATTTTGTTAGAGTAAGGAAGTTTGTGATTAATATTATAAATAGTTTTTAAAATGAAAATTGCAACAAAATTATCTCATACATTATTTATTTTTACAAAATAAATTCTATCAAAATCATCAAAGTCAAGAATTTTGTAAAGAGAAAGTTTGTAAAACTGATAAATGTTTGCTATTAAATGTTATACTTAGCGACTTTGGAATTGATAGAGTATAATCAATTTTATTTGCAGTGTATCTTCTTCAATATCAAAAAATAGACAAAAATTATATGGTATTAGACTAAAAAAGTGAGTAGACAACACAATGAAGCTACTTCTTTTACAAAATAAATAAACAAAATCTACCATCACTGTCAGCTCAACTAAACTATTGAAAGATAAAATATAGATTTACATCAAATTATAGAAAAAGTTAGCAAATTGTAGATGTTAAGCTATAAATTTACTTTTCTGAATTTAGATAGTTTGAATACCTGGTAGTTAATGGAGTCTAAATACTGTGCACAAATATGCAAAGTTTTTATACACTGATTCAGTAATTGATCACACCCATTCTACAAGTCAGCACCTATTTTTAGGCACACATTTTTTTTGACACAATTTTGCATATTATTGTGATATTATTAACTAAATTGTGAAGTACACAGTACCAACTGCAGTTCATTTGTAAATTAAAGAGATTTAAAATATTTCAGCACATTAAAAATTAAACGAAGTCTTCTAGGAGAAAGTTTTCATTCCATGGCACAAAATTTTTTGAAGCAATCAACAAATAAACCCGAGTCTACGTGAAATAGTCAAAAAAATAAAGATTTTTCTTAGAGCAGCAAAAACTTCCTACTAGGTGTGGTATAAATCAGCAGTAATTGGAAAAAGAAATATACTATCGAGGCAGACACAACTGAAATATGTAATGAAATAGTTTTTAACCAGTTCAATTTCAGATATTTATAAAAAATGCACTAACCACGCATATTTCAATAGCAATTTGTTGAAAAATAACAATTCTCTGTCAAAAAGTCGTTCGACGGAACTAGAAAGGCCGTTCTCGCGGTCCGTTTTTTGGAGTGAAGCAATTTTACGCATGCAGTGCTTGTTTTTCGACATAACACTTAAATGATACACAAACTCTTTATCCATGTAAAATAAAATATATACTGCAAGCCAAGTATTTTTTAATCTATCACAAATATTGGAGTTGGAAAAATCATTCACAGTTGGTGTTCCTACTCATGGAGTTGGAAAACTGCAGGAAGGCTTAAAAATAAAGATATGAATAGAATGAAGAAAAAAAGAAAAACAGAAAAAGGAAAAACAAAGAAAAAGGAAAAATAAGTATAACCTATAAATAAATTAATAAATAGAAAAAATTGATAAAAATAAAAAAATTGACATGATCGAAAAAATGACATAAATAATAAATAAAAAATTGAAATAGGTCAATCAACAAAAAATAACAAACAAACAAACTATAAAAAAATTATATAAAACAAACAGGAAAAAAACAAATTACACAATAGAAAAGTTGAAGATATGAAAAATTGAAATAAATTTAAAAATTGAAAAATGAAAAAATTAAAAATAAATCAGGAATGAAAATTTGGAAAAAACTGAAAAAATTGAAAAATTAAAACAAAACTAGAAATGAACATATAAAAATAAAAAATGAAAATTTAAAAAAATTAACGAATAAAAAGTCAACGAATTAAAAAAATTAACAAATGAAAAAATTAACGAATTAAAAAAATTCACAAATAAAACAAATTAACAAATAAAAAACATTGATAAATAAAAATTCAAAAAAAAAGAATAAATGAGAACAAAAAAAATATTTGTACAAATAAAAAAAACTAATTAAAAGATTATAATTATCCTACCATAACCTAATTTAACCTATCCTACCTATCCTATCGTGATAAAATGTCAAACGTATCAATGCATGTAACCTAACCCAACCTAATCTAACATACCTATCATACCCTGCCTATTGGATGTAGAGCGTTACCCACGAACTTAGTTTTAAAGCGTTTTAATATATAGACTAGTGGCTTCACTAGTCTATAGATTCATTAGTAGATTCATTTCCGTGCCCGAGTGTGCCCGCGCGCTACTGATCCTCTGACGTAAATTGTGGTGGATTAAAGTGAAGTTGCTGAAA
>JACJUY010003891.1:45399-79147 GCA_014220935.1 Platorchestia sp. MABIK | reverse complement strand
TACCTCTAATACAGAACTCCGTGCTGTGTTACAGGGGAGTCTACCTCTAATACAGTATATAGAGATAGATTATTATATAGAGATTATTATTACTATTATTGCTATTAGATTATTATATTAAAAATATTTATTAATATATAGAGAGCTAGATTACGCGCTACCTTACATTTAGACACGTTACCATATGGAAAAATTGACCCAGCATAGTGGGAATTAATGGAGTCTTTTAGGGAGCAACAGAAAATTTTGGAAAGCATTAGGACGTATTAAGTTGGCTGATGTGTGCTTGAATATATCAGGATTCATAATGTTATACTTGTGAGAAAAATATTAACAAGGAGACAGTGACATATTTAACTCCTACAATTAGTCACAAAAATTTTGAATGTGCAAGAATATATCGATAATGTATAATGAATTAATGGAACCTATTACGCTTTATTAATGTATTTTGGGATATGTTCAGAGTTATAAAATGCTGCCAATACTTTACAAGTGCACTTAAAGATAGACATGGGAAAAGTTATCCCCTCAATTACGGGCTGAGCAGCAATCTCTTCTTTGCAGTGATGTGAGTAAAGCTGAAACCTAACGCTAGCTGCATATTAAATTCAGTGTTTTAAAAAAGACACTCTGAATGAACTCTGATTAAATGAATTAGAAAGAAGAAGAGTGTGCCAGTATGCATCATTTTCCGTTACGATCAAAATGACAATTAGTTTAAATGATAAAATGATTATTTCTGTGACCAGACTTTGAACCTAACATCAAGTGCTGAATTATTGAATCTTTCCAATGGAGTGGTCAGACTCGGTTGAAAATTAGCAACTAATGTGTTTACTTTTTGTAGCTTTTTTTAATTTTGGGCTCTGCACAGCATTCCGTGTTACTTGATATAAGCACGCCATTGGTTTCAAATTTCTTTTACTACTTTTTTCAGGAAGGTCGCCCGGTCAAGAGAAAATGTATCTAGTTTCCCACCTTGCTCCGGCCTACAAACTTGTTTTTAAAAGATAAATTGCTTCAATCAGTGAACTACTGTTCAGTGATTTCCTTTGAGAGTGAAGGTTTTTTTATATTTCGTATTATGATACTGTCTGTTTTTGTAGATGAGTGCATGTGAGGAATTAACTTTTGGGTATGATTTTAGAAATGCAGTGTTTTATTCATAAAATGCTCGTCCTATTTATGTAGCGGGAATATCAACGTAATCCAAAAAAATTTCCTTCCCTTGCTCTCGCTGCTTCCGTAATTTTGCTACAGTTCACGTCACCTGCGTTGCGGTGCGCCGCTGCACAGCCTGACACTTGCACTTCATTTCTTTGCCACACTAAGAAAAAAAATCCTCCCCGGTCGCACTCTACTGGGTTGGAGATCGTGCTGGTGCCGTAGACCAGTCAGCGAAAATTGCTTTCTTAGTCAAGTGCCAGGACTGAGGAAAAGTTTCGCCCAGCGCTAATCTTACGAAAATTTTCCTCTACACAGTGCTGACAAATGAACTTTTCTTGAGAGAAAATTCTGGAGAAGTGTTTGTTCAGGAGGTAAATCATATTTCTTCTCACTAGTTATGCATTCGTTTTCTTTATCTATCTGTAATGTTGCGAAGAATATTATTTACCAAGTAAAATTAAAAACAGCAATTCTTCTTTATCAAAAACTAACATGAGCAGAAAAATGGAATTTGGACGAAGTTTATAGATTTTGAAATCAAATCATCCAATCTGATGATGGCAAGGTTCAGATTCTGATGCCTTTAATGAATTGCAATCTTTATTGTAAGCTCAACGATTTGTTCATCAAGTTCCGGTAGTTGATGCTAACCAGTTTCACCCCTCGGTAGACTAAGCTACTAGAAACGACAGATCTTAAAAGCCTGTCTTTCAGGCAACAAAATAAGCCTCTAAGAAGATATAGCGGAAAACACATTCGCTTTATTATTTACGCATCTTAAAATCACCGTAGGAGTGCAGGAAATCTTAGAACCGTCGAATTTCAACGCACTTCCAGCCAGTGAATTACAGCTTCAATTCGCTCGCGACTCACGAAATCCCGTCAATTTTTTCCAATGTTTTGACCCGGACACGAATCCCGTAATGCCTTCCGGCTGCACGGCACGGCCGAGCCCTGATCCGAATTCCGATTTATTCCAAAAATCCCGGACGCGTTTAGAAATCTTCGATAGCGACCGTCGTAACAAAGATAAAAAGCTACGAACAACTCGTCTCTGAGGCTCCGATTTGATCTCGACGCGTAAAAAGAATGAGGGCGGAGCCGACCCGCATACTGATTTGTGCGTTTTCTGTGTAGGTGCCCACGTGGTGGGTATAAGTGTGGTGGGCGTAGGTGAGTTGGGGTACGTGTGGTGGGTGTAGGTGTGGTGCGTGTAGGTGTGGTGGGTGTAGGTGTGGTGGGTGTAGGTGTGGGGGGGCACGAGAGTTGGACGTGTGTGAGTCGGGTGCACGTGAGTAGACCTGAGTTTAGTGCTCGTGTTTTGATGCACGTGAACCGTAGATGCATCAATGTCAAACCCCAGATTTGTAATTTTGCGACTCCGGTCATGCTGGAACTCAAATTTGGAATTTTCCTCGGTTGGTAAACGAAAGTGTACCTTTTTAAAATCGGTTACGACAGAAACTAGTTTCATTTCATGCGCAATGCCGTGAAGCTCATAAAGCAAGTTGTGCAGGTTGTGAGTATAGAGCAGACATGGCTGTGCTCGATGAGCATCACACAAGCATGCATGGGTTTTTGCAATGTCAATCGTGCGCCTGTAGCTCTACGTCACTTGTTTACAGTTGTGCCTGTTGTGCATCTCGTGAAACTAATAGAGCTCGATGGCGCCAGGATCCTTTGGTATGACTTCATGCGCTCGGCAAATAAAGCACCTGTTCAAGTAAGATTGTAGGCATAAGTGTAGGTCTTTCTCTGTAGCTTACATTGTGGTGCCAGACATAGCAAACCTGTGGTATGATGCCTCATTTTACCTAGTCTACATGAGTCTGAAATTGATCTAAAGCTTGGATTTTTGAATGACGAGATAACTGTTCATGTTCGAATATTTAAATAAAAGGTATTCTGTAGTTATAGATTAAGAAGTAAGCTTCTTCATGTTTTTATCATGAACGATATACAGTATCATTATGGTATTATATGTACACAGAAAGGTATGTTCGTTAAGAATTGATTATTTTTAAGATTTAGGCAGGCTGCTGTTGATCTTCTGCTGTTCTATTTTTGTATTCTATTCTATTCTACTCTATTATTTTGAGTGTGAAAGGAAAATGACAAATTATGAAGGGATAGGAAGGAAAGAGTCGAAGGTTGAAAGTGTCACGGACTTGAATTAAAAATCACTAGTTATTCATGTCTCTGAGCATCTTCGACTTGACTAATACTTTCAACTTTACTGAGAGACATCTACACATAGCTGTGTGAGTTTCTACTCAAAAGCAACTACTTCAAAATCTTCATGCAAATCTTTGATGTAAGTAACTGCTCCAACATAGCTCAACTCAAGCCAGCATTATAAATTTCTACCTAATGGAGCTCAGGTCTAAGAAAATAGAACAAATTTCGCCTACTCCTCCCTCACTTCCATCAGAGGACACTCTTAGACAGAAGCAGCTGTTCATAAGTCGACGGCGGCTGCCTTAATTTAAGGACTGTCTGGGCCATAATAAGACTCTTACCGTCTGTATTGTCTGCTCTCACTTCATTACTGTCTTTTTTGGTTGTTGTTTGAGGGCCAGCAGAAAATCCTAAGCGGTTTTGCAATTACGGTAGCGCTGTGGAAGCAAGCGGCATCGGTGGCAGCAATCGGCATTGGTGGCGGCAATCAGCACTGGTGGTAGTAATCGGCACTAGCGGGAGCAATCAGCGCTGGTGGCAGCTGTAGGGGCAGCAAATATTTTACGCTAGTATCAATTAACAATCAGTGCTCAAAGCAGGTAACAGCGCCGGTGGCGGCGAAAAAAAAGCTGGTTACACCAATCAGCTCTACAGTAGAGGCAACCACCGATTTACACTAGTAGCAACAATCAGCTGGGAAGGAAACATTCGGAGTTAGTGGCAGAAAAGGTTTAAAAGGCAACAATAGGAGCTGGTGGCAACAATCGGCACTAGAGGCAGCAAACGGCGCTTTAGGAATACAGTTCAGGGCTCGCATGATTGCTGCCATTACGGACGATGGCGCAACAGGCGCTGGGCTGCAGTTTTTCAAAGTTGCGCACCGTTTACTTTGAAAAAAAAAACGAAGTTTCGCATCCATTTTTAACAAGGCAATGCTCAATTGCAGGGTGGGAACGGGCAGGCATTTGTACAGACTTACCATTTTTCTTCCGTGCTACCACAACCAGACATTTGTGCAGACTTTCGGCTTTTTTTTAGTACTACCACGAGCATACATGTGTGAAAATTTGATGCTCCTTCTTATCTGCTGAACGTGCAAAAATTTGCAATGGCTTTCTGCTCTTTCCATAACACTATAACACAACTAGCTGTTTTAGAATTCAGCTTTGCAAAACAGACCTGCAGTTCTTGGTGGCTTGGGTTAGAGTGCAGACATTCGGATCTTGTTTACCGATTCACATACTAAGGCATTTGGTTCTTTATCTTAAAATTTAAAAAAGTCACATTATGAAGATTGAGCACCAGCGGTGTAAAAGACAGGTGAGCAGAGGTAGCAGGAAAGATTGGTAGGGAGGTGAGATATGAGATAGAGGAAAGGTGGAATGTGAGACATGTTAGATACATAGATAAGTAGTCAGAGTTAGATTAATAGCAAAAATTGTGGCGAGTTGCATTGCTGTGCAAAATACTCGTATGATCATCATCTGGTGCTTTCATTTGTACTGGAATGTGGTGCACGTTGTATTTAGGATGCATTCGTGAAGAACGTTGCTAGATAACGATACCTTCATGACATGAGGGTAGCTATTTATCAGTGGAGGTTCTAGGGATCGTCAACTAGAACTGGTTCTTTTGCCGCAGGTTTTCACAGAATTTTTTGTCACTTATATCTCCACACCTACATCAATAATTGCGTGTATTTCCATTTTTAATGAGAAACAAAGTGCTTAATCGGCTCGTGCCCTTCTTTGAGCTCAATTAGAGGTCGCGGTTTGCTGAATAACTCACTCACTTTCTTCGAGTAATGTCCAAAACAAAAATAATTGATCAGTTGGTCATATATTAAATACTAAACAATGATGTGGAACACAGTGCAGTACTTGAAGCAGTTCATGTGACTAGAGTCACAAAACTCCAATAATTTTAATACACTTCAGTGCTAAACTCAGCCCAATAAGTGCATTAATCCAATTTTCACTTACTTTTGAGTAGTGAGTAACGCAAGTTGAATGTTGTATGCTCTTGTAATTTATTAGAGTACGCTTCCCGTCAAAAATAACGGCATTTAATGATGTTCGATAGAGGATAAACATCCTTCAATTAGGAAGATGATATAACAAAGCAATTCTGTTCGGCTTTTTGAAAATCTAATAATGAGTGTATAAAATGCACCCAGGATTCACTGTCACGTGAATTATCTGTTTAATTATTCTTTTCGTACGGACATTGAACATAGTCCGGTGTTTACAATAATATTTACTAGCGTACGCAGCCCGTCATAAACGATGAGATCGAAAAATATTTGATGACGCACAAACTATTTAACCAAGTTGATAATCCTAACAGTTGTCTGTACTCATTAAAAACTTTTCACAGGCATAGCATGAAGTCCCTGATGAGCGTTTCTGTGATACGGGCTTCATTTCTCGGGTTTTAAAATTTAAACCACTGGTCTTTAAGGATAGATGAGGTTGTCCGGTTTGCATTTGGGAAAGACAAATTCAAAGAAACACAAGATGAAATGATGCCTGTATCACAAATACGTTGATCGCACACCTCCCGTTGGTGAAGTATTTGTAAATTGTGTGTTTTTATGCCATTATCAACATCGTAGTGTAGACGGTTCTTTAAAAATGGCGGGACTCGTTATTTTCCTCGAAAAAATTGCTCAGATAGGGTTGACAAACTAATACATCAATCCTAATAGTACCCGCGTTAAAAATATTCATGTACTCGTGTACTGGTGAAACTCGTGTCACAGATAGAGTAATTAAGCATCCTCAGGAGGGTGACAGAGGAACGGAAGAAGCAGACACCGAACAAATATATCCTTACATGATATAACTCCATGTGTGTCCTTAAATATTTATGTAAATCAATAAATTTATATTTTTTTAAAGCGTAATTGCTCCTATGTTGTTACATTGGGGATCTCATTTAACACATTAAATTTGTGGAGAGTTTAATGCCCTTGGTATGTTGTTCTACCATGTATATTTGATACGCTAGTTTAATTCATACGTTCCATTACTGCAATGATGAAGTGTTCATCAGCCAGTACTGTGAGACCCGAATCGAAAGCTGAGAAAAACATGCAAGCAATATGAAATTTTAGATTAACGTTACTTTATAATTTGGATACCATCATTCCTCATGAATAAGTTCTTCCTTCAATTCAATTCACATTCGACTGATGCTCAGTTTTATAACTATAAATAATGATACACTGTTTTTGCTTGCTTGGTCCGTCTTTCCTTTACTCTCTTAAAAGGATGCTGAATAACCGTATCTGTGATACGAATCTCACCAGTGCACAAGCACAAGAATATTTTAATCACAGATACTATTAGGATGGATATACTGTATTTGTTTGCCCTCTACATCTGGAAGATTTGTCCGAAGAAAATATCGATTCTTGTCATTTTTGACGTGTCGTGTACACTAGTAAATATGTAGATTAAGAAACTTACCAAGGGTATTATTAGGTAAGATTGTTCAAGGAATCAGAAAATTCTTGAACAACGGGAAGTATGCAATTTGCGTCTCTGTGGCGCAGGCATCACTTCTTCTTAAATGTTCTCTATATTAACTCTTCACATGTGTTCGCCAGATAACATATCTATGCTAATAATACCAGTGGCTTAAATAATATACAACATGCGAAAAAAAGTTACCTTATTTAGCACATTCATGACTCAAAGACAATCAATCGGAATGAGATAGGCCTAGTTTCATTTTTTGCAAAAGTTTCTTTTTCTGTTTCCAGTTTTAAGTTTTTATTGTCGACCAATCAATTCAGGTGCAAAGATATATAGAGTTAAGAACATTTTCTTATGACTTACGCAAGATGAGACTTTTCTAAATTGATTCCCACATTACACTTTTAGATGCGAATAGACAAACAGATATCACTCATCTACAGTATAAAGATATTTTTCAAAATGTTGTCTTGGAAAAAGTCTATTATTGATTTTTTTTTAGAAACTCTTCAGTTCCAATTGAATTACGTACGGTGATCGCGATTGTTCTCAAAATTTTTGTACCTTCCTTTTATTTGAGACCTTTGACAGCGAAAAAGTATGGCAAATTTGGCAAAAACCGCAGGACTCACCAAGAAAGCAGCGCTAGGGGTTTTGGAGTAACGGCACATTTGTCCGCTACAAACGTCGCCAATTTAAAAATCCTGTAGTTTGTAAAACATTAGTGCTAGAAGGCTGAAATGGGTTTCTTTGAAAAGGGCAGAATTCAAAATTTTACTTTATTTTCATAATTTGGTCTATTTGGAGTTTCAGAAAGAGGAAAATAAGAATTAACGTAGTAATAATTTTTATTAACGATGATAAAACGAAATCAGTGAGAATATTGTCTGCTGAGACACAGGTAAAGAAAGCTACTGTTTATTTTACTCTAAAAAAAACTTCAATTAAAACCATATAAATGCAATGTCATCAAGAAATTTCATCGTAAGATAAAGATCGGTTGTCATTATTTTGTTATAGAATAAAGACGAGCAGTTCTGATCAAATATTGTTGAATAACACAGTTTTTTAGCGATGAATGTCACGTTTATTGAAGAGGTATGCCAAATAGACAAAATTGTTGAAATAAAATTAAACTCGAAATCATGCCCTTTCAATGAAAACGGTTTCAGCCCTCTATCAATAATAGTTTACAAACTACAGCATTTTAAAATAGGCTACTTTTTTTGGCGGACACCCTGTACAAATGACAACACATTTGTTTTATTTAGTACACAAATTTCACAAACCTAATTCATGAGAAGCCAATGAGCTGAGTACGAAATTTTAGGTGGACATCCAGATGGCAATTAATTGAGTTTGGCTATTTAATAGTGAAAAATGCTTCTCTTAATTTTTTTAATAATGATTTTAAACAGTTTAAAAAACGGGAAAATAGTTAAGGGGGGTTTCGCTTTTGGAGGAACTTTTTCCCTATTGGGCAGATTTATCTGAAAATTGCACCGCATATGAAAATTGGCATTTTAAAATGCTTTTGCTTATAAACATTTTTCAAATTTTCGCACATAAGAGAGTTAATTTCAATAGAAAGATTTTAGTAGGCACTTTTCAAGGCAACTCCTAAGCCAAAACAATAGATTTTAAAAGTTGCTTTTAGTGTCGTCGCACTCAGAAAACAATATTCTACCAGTTCTTTAGAGCCCAAATTCAAATTTATTAATAACATTTTATGACCTTTAAAAAAAATGAAAATAATTTTTTTCCGATACAAAAAATTATGAAAAAAATGAAAACCTTAATTGAAAATGTAATGGATGACATTGTAGTACTTCTAATTACGAATAAAAAGAGCCCGAAACCAAGGCACTAGGTCAATAGGCATGAGCCAAAATTTTAATAGAAATATGAAAACTTGTATTTTACACGAGACCCAATTGAAACGAAATATCAACCTATAGCATATACTTACGTTTTTCAAAGCCATCAGTAGGTAATGTTGATGTAGCATTTGATAGAACAGTCAATTGGCAATAGAGCGCGTTTTGAACCAAGCCGCTTCGTCAATAAACCTCGAAGATATGCTAAATTGAAATTTACAATTTCTTTTTTATTGGGACAACTATGAAAGTGAAATATTAACTTATCGGCTTTACTTACGTTTTCAAAATTCCACTTCAATTTAATTCTGATAAAAGCATCATTACATGAAGCACAAAGAAGCATTTGAGCACGTATTTGAACAAAAAAACGATTTTTTTCAATCGAATGACCGAAACAACCCCCTTAAACCATGAAGAGTGGTTATTTGTCGCTTGTGCATTTATGCAAGCTCATTGTTTTTTTTATAAATTCCTAACCGTCTCAAAAAAATCACAAGCTGGACAATCTTTACGATAAAATCTATCGATGATTTCGCAATATTAAATTGCAGCTCGTTTGCGGTCCAAGTGGATTCATTCATGAATTATCGTATTGGTATATTTGTTGTTAATTAAACATTTAGGATCTAAAATATATTGCGCTCTTTTAAGGAGAAAAGAAACCAAACCGAAATCACCTAGAAGTCCTCCGTTTGCATTATAAAGACAGGTATCGCTCATTGCCTATTGAGTCTTGAGTTTTCCCAGTATTAATCCTTCACGGATGCACACCAGACAAATACACCAGTGACGTCTAGACTCGTGATTAAAATACCATATTTACACTGTGACGTTGTGGAACGCTTATCAAAGATGCATCTTTAAAGTTGATTTAAAATTTTAATAGTGGCTCGTTAAAAAAATTATGTACACATCTATCTAAATACTTCAAATACATGTCAGCTTCTATTATTATACCTAGGGGCACTCCCTTTGCGGTGCGTATTTTTACGCATGTATTGTACTTAAACATGTATATGTAAATAAAAAGTGTTATACTACTTACGAAGCAATAAATTGGATTTATGTATTGTACTGGAACAAGTAAATGTCACTGTTATATTAGTCGTAAATCAACAATTGAGGGCTTTTTGCTGCGTATATTGCCGCATTAGGAGGTTGCTAAAAACGAGAAGTTAACTTCAGGCTCTCATCTTTTTGAATAATTTGTAAAACAAAAGGGCTTGAATGATTTACTTTAATTTTCCGTTTGGTTTAAAAGAAGTGATTTTATTACGTTATTTCAAATCTAAAATATCGTATGACAACGGAAAAAGTTCTACATGATTGAAAAAAATCTTGTGTAAAATACAGCCAGCTGACATGACGATGACGTCCCCTTGTCAGAAATGCGCAATAATACGTGTTAACCAATCAATTTAGGCTAGATTGAACTGCGTTAGTATAGGTCAGGTCCTTTCAGCATATGTCAAGTCATTATCAAAATGCTATTAGGAGATTAATTTTGCGCCAGTAATCCTTGAACCACATTTCCTCAAGTCCCTAAAAGAGCTAATTTTCTAAAATCTGTTTGCACATTTGCCTGCCTGCCTATGTTGAAATGACAGGTGAGAGATGAAGTTCCCAGCCAGTGCCTGAATGTAGCACTCTCGGGTCAGTGAGATGGAAATCAGACGGTCAGTTCCAGTTCTCTTGTTGGTTCTGATGCAAGTTTTGGTTCTGATGCAAGTTTTGGTTCTGATGCAAGTTTTGGTTCTGATGCAAGTTTTGGTTCTGATGCAAGTTTTGGTTCTGATGCAAGTTTTGGTTCTGATGCAAGTTTTGGTTTTGATGCAAGTTTTGGTTCTGATGCAAGTTTTGGTTCTGATGCAAGTTTTGGTTTTGATGCAAGTTTTGGTTTTGATGCAAGTTTTGATTTTCATGCAAGTTTTACAACCGAAAAAATAATTCATCATGCTATCGTAACAGCAGATCAGAGTTGAACAACTAAGAGTCTTCAATATTCAGGGGTTTTACGTTTGAAATGTGGGTAAAGCAACAGAATTGTTTCTCTCACTGACACAAAAAAGTGAATAAAAACATCTTCAGAAATCCAATTTACTGAAGCTCTTGCCTGAATTTCTTTATCTGCGTCACTTCGTTGAGGGGTCGCGGAGGGTGCAGGGGGGCAACGAGGTGTGTTGTGTTGCAGAACGTGGATGTGATGTGACTTGATGTAAAGTGACGAGACGTGATGTGATGGCAGGTGATGAGGGAATGTGACATGACGTGATGTGATGCCAGGTGATCTGAAACGATACGATGTGATGTGACATGATGCACAGCAGCTTGATGCTGTGTTATGTGATACGATGGGATGTGGTTCAATGTGAACGATATACCGTAATGTGAGGCGATTTAATATGAAGCAGTGTGGTGCAATAGGCTCCCATGTTACGCGACGCAGTGTAATGTGATCTGATATGATGCGACGTGTTGAATGTGATGACATGAGAGGATGGTATGTGATGCTGTGTGAAATGACATAATGGGATGTAGGGATATATCCTGTAATATGATGCAGTGTGATTGTGACGTATTATAAGGTAATTATATGTTACATGATAACCAAAATAAAAGGCATGTTCATTAACTGTAGTTATATTATTTACATAAATTACTCGAAATGAAGACTATCTTTTTTATAAGAATCTCTTTTGCAATTTTGAACATTTTCTAAAGAGTTGTGTGCAAAAGATTTTAAATTTTTAATTTTCTTAGGGGATTAGTTTTTTTATTTGGGTGTTTTTATTAGTATGTGTCTTGTTTTCATTTTCATTACATTTTTTTTCTGTAGGACTTTTTTGTAAGATTTAGTTTTTTACACAAAGTATACGTCTCATGTAGTCAGGCATGTCATGTAAACAACTGAACAGTTGATTGGAGGCTCGTGTTTTTCGTAATTCAGAGCAAAAAACGGGCGACGCTCGCACGCGTCGTTCGTGTTGTGCATCCCGGAGTGCAATGACTGCCAAGCGAGAACACAAGAAGGTGTTTACTTTAAAAAAGACTCCATAGCAAATAGGTACGAAAGAGAATCATTCATTACTCCACCATCTGTCCTGTGATAAACTTAAGATTTAGGATCGGTATTTATTTATCGAGTAAGTTTGCTAAGGAACTAACGGCTTCTGCTTCCTTTGAGTCCCGGCGATGATCGATGCAGACGCCAATTCTTCACTCCGAGATAAAGAATTGGCTTGCATCCATAAATTTGTGAAGCGCAGTGGCACAAAAGGCGTCCGTTAGAGGTCCATAAAATAGAGGGCAGCCGAGACCGGGGCAGCATTGCACCAATTGTGTTAAGTTATGGTGTGGGCTGCGACGGCTGCTACCTGAGGTCCTGCACTGCAGCCTGTGCTGTATTGCTGCGGCATATACTGTATCAGTGTTATTGCAAGCAGTACTGTGAGCAATTCTGGCTCAGTGTTATTGCAACCTGTGCTGTATCAGTATTGTTGCGCGCAGTACTGCAAGCAAGACTGTATAAGAATGACAGCACGCAGTACTGAATCATTATTGGCGTCAATACTATATAATTACTGCATGCAACACGGTATCTGCATGATAGCAGGAAATACTGTAAATGTATTGTAGCAGAAAATACTGTCTCAGTATTGCAGTTAATCTAGCACAAGTGTTACAAAAATTCCTACGAAAAAACTGCAATCAATACTGCACTTATATTTTAGAAGAAAATATTGGATCAGTATTGCAAGCGATACTGCGAGACTGTTAAGAATGATCATTCTTGGACTTGGAGAAATACTTCATCAATGATTTAGGAGTTATTTTTTAGTCTTTCAAATGTTTTCATAAATGCAATCGATACCACCTACTATACTTTTAACAATACTTTCAGCACAATTTTATAAATATTTCCTTTCAGTGTTTTCAGTGGTTAGTTGCTAATACTTTAGAAAATTCTTTCAACAATAATTTCTCATATTATTCTTCGTATCAAAGTAATGCCTATCCCAATACTTTATACACTCCAAGCAATATTCTCGCTAATACATACAGCAATACTTCGAACACATCCTCCGACGCCCGCACTAATACTTCCAGCAATACTCGCAATACTCCTTGCAATGCCCGCGTTGATACTACTTGCGATATTCCCTAAACTCCCTGTAATACTAACAGCAATACTTCCAGCCCTACCTTCAGTTGCACATCTAGTTACCGACCCAGAAATTCTCCCTGCGCTCCCAGGAAGACCAGAGAGACACCTCACGCGAAACACTGGAGGAGACAATTCTATAGAATATCGAGACCGAATGGCTGTAGTTTTCTTCCTTCTTTCTAAGATGTTTATTGCGATGGCGTGTGAGGTGCGATTTGAAATTTGTGATGGAATTGCGCTCAAGCTTCCCTTGCTCACTTCTTTTGTGTTTTCTGCTATAATTTCAAAGTTTACGGGATTGCGGCGTCGCTGTTTATGAGTGATGAAATATTTGCAACATTTTGCATTTAGGTTGGCGTAAGTTTTTATATTTTAACTATCTATGATTTAAAATAATAATCTGGGTTTTTGGAGTTTTTTTGATTTTCGCCACTTTCTGTCACTGGTCGACGCATTGACAAGCAAAAGTTATGCATTGAAATAAAATTGCTTACGGCCGTTGCCTTGAAATGCTTCATTTTTAAATTTAATTTTCACTTTTAAATTTTAATTCATTTGAACGAGTTTAAATTGCTCTCACTGAATAATGTATTTAGAAACTGTATTTTCTATCTCAGCGGTGTAAAAAAAAGAACAATGACGAATATGAAGAAGAAAAAATCGAGCTTGAATTAATTTGGTTTTTATACATGATCGTTTCTGAGCATCCATCCGAATTTGTGCATTTAGCGTCCGTTGTCAACTAAGCGTTAAACGAAATGAAGATTTTCCGAACCATATTTGAGACTGTTCGCAAGTACAGGCCCACAGGCACACCTGGGGGGCAGAAAATTAAGGAGAGGTAGGTACCGAGAGTGCTGAGAAGCCTTTATTTCCACAGGTACAACACTGCTGATGGTTGAGTTGTGTGTTAGTTACACTTTTCTAGCTCCTTGTTTATGGAAAATGCATGGTCATTACTATTGAATTTCATATTTTATCATCTTTATTATAAACATGCCATGCCAAGCATCATTACGACATTATTTAAATGCGCATAAATGAAGAGCTCACTCAATACTTGAATAATATTAATATACATCGTAACTTTACCGTAATATTCTCAGAGCATTAGTAATTTTTATACAAGAGGTAGGATAAATAGTTCCATACGCCCTATTTTGGTGCTGTACAGTTACAAATGCATGCGTTTTTGATACTATAAACTTGCCCTGTTCAAGAATACTATATTTTGAAAATTTCTTGCACACACGGCTTAGAGTAATGAAAATCGTGAAGAGGTATATTTACCAAAAAATATACATCATAGAAGTAGATTTTACCTTGATGCCAAACCATCCTTCATGACCATCCTACGTTAGTGTCTCACAAAAGCATCCTCCTTCCTCCTGCTATCTGTGGTGTGAGAACAGTTCCTAAGAATTACAGTATATTTCATCGCAATCCAGGAAGAGACGAACAGTTTTTGACCATTTGTTGAGTTCCCAAGTTGCGACCAAGCAAAGATCAGGCAATCCTAGTTAAAAAAATCAATGCAGCGGTATCTAAGCAGTCTCTGTGTCACAACATGATTTTTTTTCCTCTGCGTCACAGTACTTGAGTTAGAAACTTGTCCCTTGGTTCACAAGTTCTAAACTTGACCTATCAGGCCTGAGCTACGATTCTAGAGTTACAGAACCTGAATTGCAAAACCTTAGTCACAAAACCCAGGTTGTATATCAAGAGTCAGGATATTTTTCTAACCTTTGTTACCCAGTGGAGTATTTAACTGAGCATTCCAACATTCGTTGTTTTATACTCATATTATGGGGGTCTGGAGGTTTCGGCAATTAGTTCAAAGTTGAAGAGCAGTCCAGCATGATCAGCACATTGAACAATGGGATGTGTTCAGTTCATTGATGAGGCGGGATCAGAGTCATCGCTTTTATCCTCCCATCTGGAACATTACCTGATAACTCTTACTGGCCTACCCAGTCTAACTTTTTCGCCACCTGCATGCAAGTTTTTCGCCGCCGAAGCGATTTAATCGCTTAAATCGCTTAGGCGTCGAAAAACATGCATGCAGGCTGCAAAAAAGTTTGACTGGGTATGTTATACGTTGTTCATAGCTTCAGACATATACCATGATTGCCAATTGAACTTTTTGGCACAGTAACTGAAAACTAGAACTCTACGCGCAATAAAGACTCCTGGCAGTATTGAGTATGACCTCGGGTATAGGAGACAACAAGTAACGGTAATGACAATTTACGGTACGGAATGACATTAACGAATTACAAAGTTCACTACGAATACTTGAGGCTACTACCAGTCTTTAGTAAAACTGTCACATAGTAGTGATAACTAAGACTGGACAACTGGACATAGTGAGTATAAGACTTTGTGTGCGAAAAATTTGTAAATGCTTATATGGTTAGGGTAATGAAACACGCTCAATATGAGGAATTCAATATTTCATAAAATAATGGTAATTACACATTGTACACCTACGTACCAGACACCAGCTCACATACTCAATACAATGCACTTTCTGTACACGTGATCGTATTTGGCTGTACACACGCAGAATATTTCAAGTAGACTTCTACTCGTACGCGTAGAAAATTTCCCGTAGTCCACTTCATTCAAAATATTCCATTAAGTATATATTTTATAGATTCTCAAAATTAGAATGTTTGACGTACAATGATTCGTGTAGAATAGTTTACGTAGAATGCTTTAGAGGGAATATTACACCAAGATATGAAGCGCAAAATATTTCTTTTAGTCGATTTGCGCGAGAAGTTTACGCGAATATATGTAGCGACTTGCTAGCAATTGGGGTACACAAGCTCTTGTAACTAATTGGGGACGCGTTCTAATTAAGGTAGAAGCCTATATAAATTAAACAAGTAGTGCGTTTTATTTAGGTTGCTTACGAATTAAAAATCATTGAGTGGTTCTCAAAAATAATACGCAAAATTATTTATCCAACCATTAATACAACTACCTACGAACTACGCTTTTACTTCTACAAAGTCAGTCATTTATACCGAGGAAATCAACTGAATATATAAAAGGCGAGTGAAAATAGATGTATTTCGATTGTTTTCAGACCTTCAAAATTAGAGCGTGTTGCAATTTTTTTAAATTGCTATCCTTTGAAGCCTAAGCAGCAGCTACCGTCTTTAACAAGTGAGTGAGGTGTCTTGCATGAAATAGTGAGGTACAGGAGTCGTAGGGCGGTGTTGCCTCGAGTTCTGCCCCTCAAAACCAGACCTTGTGGGAAAAGCCCAAATTTCTACCAAGACTGAGATGCCTTTGAAAGTTGCACTGTTTTTGGTGCGTTTGGTGAAGTTTTGGGTGTTTTGTATTGATTACAACAGTCGCTACAGAGTTGAATTTGATAAAATTTTGATGGGGGAGACTTTTACTCAAGTGGTGGGTACCATAGCACTTAAAAAATAAGTTATTGTATGATTAGCGATAGATTGAAATTAATGAATGTTTTCAGTTTGCGACATTTTCAATTAAATTAGAGACGAATATAGTGATTCATTGTGATACAAGCCTTCTAAATAAAAAATAAAAACATGAAATCATTGTGATGACTGAATAATGAACACGAAGAATAAAAAAAGAAACGAGAAATAAACGAAATGTTTATACATAATTTAGCAGTAAAATAAATTATGAATGAAGCGTACATAATGAGACATAGTCATGAATATTGAAGAAAGTCGTCATTTCAGTCCCTTCAAGATTTTCGTTAAAAATTATCGGAAAAACGAGGAAAATTTCATCTCAAGTTAAAAAAATTATCAATAAAATCATAAGATATCATGTCGAAAAAAAATTACTTGAACCTTGCATACTCAATACGTTGAGAAAGGAACCCCGATAGGCAACATCCGTCAAGCGAGTTCCTAGCATTAACATTTTAAAATATAAACACGTCACCGCTGCTGCTCGTCTCCTGTGTGAGGAAATGGGCCACTCAAGCACGCTGTTCATAAATGGGAAGATTTCCCCATTCCTTTGCTCGTCTTAATTAAATAAAACCAGGGCGTTAGCTCGTGAAAACCTCTTCAAAACTCCCGTAGAGTTTTTGCGGAATTTCGCTCTGAACGTCAGGGGAGTATTAAAAGAGACCGTACACGTTATTGGAGCAATATTTGTACCATTTTCGTGTTTATTTTTGTGAGTTCTTCTGCAAAGTTTTTTGATCGGTTTCTTACGCACGCAAGGATTGCATATTTGTGCAGTCGAGTTCGTTCCGTAAATTGTGCAATGTTTACATATTGCGTCGAAAGTTTGCGACTTGTAGAGCTTGTGTACACAGTTTATGACGCTCACAGCTCATGAGTTACACAATTAATGACGCGCTCAGGTTTTGATACAGTACACACAGTCTATGATACCGAAATTTTATGTAGCTAATGATGCATACAATTTTTGAAGCACAATTTAGGATACCCACGATTTATCCAGTTAAAAACGCATTCAAGTTATTGTACACACAGTTCACGATACCCAAATTTTGAGCAGTTTATACGTAATACCATTTTATGTGTTAGCTAGACGCGTTAGATTCATTTTGATGTATCAGGCGATTTCTCTGTCGCGTTCAATTGATTGTGTAACTATCTTTTAGGAAACAAATTAATGATGAGGTCAAGTCTTTCGATTTCCCCTGTAGGCTGGAAAGAAAGTGTCGATGTTGTTAAAAGGTTGTCAAGCAACCAAATAGTATTAACTCATAGTCATTATCGATGATTCATGTGAAAGAGCTCACGTAATAATTTACGTCTAATGATCATTGATAGGTTCCCTCGACGTCCGAGTGTGGTTACGGTGTGTATATCAATTAAAATCATAACGTGGACATCGAAAAGTCTCTTTCAACATTGATTAAATAAATGAAGAACAATGTGACCAGAAAATGTCACGACAAAGATGCGTACACATGACTTGCAGCAATGGAAATCTCATCACAAAACGACATACACAAAAAGTGAAGTGCAGCGATGGAATCAAAACAGAATTTACGCAACAGTTTATGACGCACACAACATATGTAGCACACAGATTATGTCCCATGGAGCTAATGACGCACACAGTCTGTGATTGTTAGAACAACATCCCTGTTTTACAGCTCTATTTAAACGACTATAACGTATGAACACAAAGTTGTCGGCAGCCCTCAGGTCATAACTCCAAAGTTCTCAAGGGAAAATAAACAATGAGTATAAAAATCTAAATAAACGACCAGTACCTCCGAATAGCATCCCTCACTTTGAGGTGTAGCTAAAAACTAATAGCGCATGTATAAAATAAACTGAAGTGCTTTAACTCTCTAAAACTTTGGTCCCCACCTCTAAATTATGAATTAAAACTTTAAAAACAAGACTTTGGTAAGAGCACAGAAGCAACAACACGGTGACTATCACAGTACCACGTGTTCAGCAGCAGGCTGTGTTCGAAAGAGTGACTGCGGTAGTGGCCTTGACACCTACCAGAGGCTACAGAGCTGACAAGACAAACTGCTTAGTCGACTAGGTTGACAAACTGACAAGACAAACTGGAAGGTCGATAAGGCGTCAAGGTGACAACCATGAAAAAAGCTGGTCTGTCCTTCTGTCCTTCTGTCTGTCTGTCCTTCTGTCCAAGCCTCCTTCAGGACGCGCGCCCCAGCGCCGTGTGGGAAGCGACCGTCGACGTCCACAAGTCTACAGGCAGAAATAATGATACATAAACTGGAAAAATTTATGTACTAATATGGAACAGGATTTAGGGACAGGGCGCGGGGCTTAGAAACACGGCACGGGACTTGGGGATAACCCTTGAATGCGACCTTTGGCTCGTTTCAGTCACCATTTTCTATTTATTCTGAGCAATTAATGCTCTCAAGAGAGAGGCTTCACAGGCACAAGACATGACGCACGATGTCTGAACGCGAAAATTCAATTCTGTGTTGCTGCTCACAGTGTCCATCCAGATGAACGTCCGCTAATTCTGTGGATTTTGCTTTATAATTGAGTTTCTCCCTAGCAAATGGAGCTCGGAAGGCAAGAAAAGCTTAGTCTTGAGCACACCCTTACAAAGATGCATAATGGTTATGACGCACATAGTGCATGACGTACTCTGCTTATGATGCACACTATTCATGACGCTCACAATTCATGGCGCACGCAATTTGTGACGTACACAGTTTATGACGCACACAGAGCATGCCGCACACAGTTATGTGCGCCTGACACTCCTGTGCCGGACACTAGCGACTGCGTCACATAACTTTTTCACATCAGACCTCCACCCAGAAAATGACGCGTTATGAAAAAAACGTTATGGTAAATTTTGAATAGACCATTTCTTTGCTCAGTTTGCTATAAAAAATGGGTTTTAAACAAAATTTGTCATAAGAAGCGATAAACATAAAAGCCTAGAAAGGGATCTGAAAACCTTATTTAAACATTCTTCGGCAAAAAAAAAACCTTTTGAAAAAATTCGACTTCTTACTGAAAGCTTTTTTTGGTGTCGCTTCAGGTGTTATGCATGGACATAAATTACTGGCCATAACAAACTTCAAATAAATACTTACATAAATTTAAAACAATAGGGTTAATTGGATTCGGTTAACCGCCCGTGGCTGAGGCAGAAGCAATTCAGTAACATCTTCATCTTCTAGTTACAACCGCCATTTCTCCTGCAACACACAACATTTTTACTGCAAGCTAAATATTGGCGGCATTTCCTTGCTCAGGTCAAGTCCCCAAAGAAGATCTCGCAGCGCTGGCTGCGAACATCTGGACACGGAATGTCGCCCCCTCGTGCGTCTTCGGTAGGAGCTTCCCTTTCGCTGATGCTTTCCGTAGGTTTGACCTTGCAGCGTTGAGGGGAGTTTGGATGAGTTGCTGATGCATAATTGTATTTCACTTTATTTCTTTATACCATTCTCGTTATTATTTTTCCTTGTGTTTATTCTCCTTTTCTGGTTCTTCGTATTTATTTGAATTTTCCCCTTTAGTTTTTATTAATTTTAATTGATTTTGCTCAGCGGCCATCGTTCTTCGTTTTCTCCATCTTAGGTTTTCTTTACACTGTCCTTTTCCACGATGCTCTTCACTACTGTACATTAACCGTACCTCTATTCTCCTTGCTCCCTATGTCCTTATTTCCTAGGCCCTACTTAACCATTCTCCCTTAATTACCTTGTCCCCACGTTCCTATTCTTCTTGCTCACTGTGTCCTTAATAACGCAATCTCTACTTTCATTTTATCTGCTCACGAAGTCCTTTATTTCCGAATTTCTACTTCCTCAGCTTCTCTTTCTTTTTCTTTATCTTCCTCATTCCTCCCCATACCGTCGGCCCTTCATCAACACTCCCTACCTCCAAATGTTGGTACACCACTTCCTATAGATTGCTGGTACACCATCTCCTATAGATTGTTGGTACACCATCTGCAATGAATTACTGGTGCACCACCTCCTGTCGTTTTATTTAAGACGAAAGCTAAAGAAAATTTGGATGTTCTAAATGAAACTAGATGTGCCTAAATACGTCACCCAACTTCTGATATTGGCGGCCGTAACGTTTACGAAGTCGTCAGTTTATTTCGGAGAAATTTAAATTTGAAAAAATAAAAAAGACCAGCTCCACTGCAAAATCTCAAATTTTTGAGCGACTCATGAGGCCTTCTTCGGTCTTTTAAATGTTTGTATAGAAAATGACATTTATCGAGTTTGACGTCATACAAAACTCATATATCGAGAATTTCTTTTTAGTGTGAATTTCCTCCTGTCAAGCGAATAGAGATAACGTTTACATTCAATAAAATGTTCACAAGCGAATCAGCAAAGTTTCGATCCCATCTGTCTCCCCTACGATTTTCCTCAAAGTTTGTACGCTATTATTTTCGCCTACTAAACTGAGGGTGTGGGTGAACTGAAAAACATATTCCTTTATAAGCAGTATACTATTTTATTTTTATACGTGTTTGTTGCGCTGTTTTAAAATGCCTGTATTTCAATAATACATCAATGGGGAAACAAAGAACGGGCGAGTTATCTTGGGGAACCATTCCTCAGCGAGATGAAGTAAAAAGAATTATCCATAAATAGCTAATTAGTTGATATAACGGAGTCATTCACCCACTAATGAACTCAAAATCTCACTCGACAAACTACAGTTTACTCTCATCTGCAATGCATCACTTCGTCGAGAAAATTTTAGGACGTTGACATGTCAGAGTTTAAATTTCGCGAGGGATTGAAATCAGGGCAAAATGTAAATTTCGCAGGGGGATTGTAATAAGAGATTCAGAAAATCTGTTTTTAAAGTTTAAGCAATCCTCGGTGTTCGAAAATGCGCTTTGCACTTTTGTGTGATTAAGGGCTTACCTAGTGGTAAAATATGTACAGCATTAGTGAAAGATAACTCCATGCGAGACTTAAATTCTTTTTATATTCACAGCAGCATGATGAGCATGAAGTTGCTAAATTATGATGAAATTTGTCTGCGTTAAAATTGAAAAAGGTTCAAAACTATAGAAATTGAAGCTGCGCACAAACTTTTTAAACACCCTTGTTTATAATCAAAAGCTGCAACCGATGTAAAAGCTTTTTTTAAATAATATGCAAGGGAAACTACAATATTTGTGTCCTAACAATTGAACTACACGGGAATATTAAACATTTTTTTATTTACAAGCCCATTAATTCTCATTTGAATGCACATTGACACTTGGTATCTGACGCAGCAACTATTTCTGGCAGTATCTACACCACGGTAGAGGAAATAAGGTAGGTTCAAACCAGTCTTTTTTTCGCCGACTGTGTGGGTGTGTTGACGTCACGACAACGAACCAATAGCAGCGCTCATATTGCATCTGGTTGCACTGCTACCCCCAAATCTGGCTCCACTATTGGCCAGAACGACATGGCGTTTTGATGACGTCATAAAATTTGTTAGAAATAAAGCCTTTCTATTGGCTAGCCGAACAAGAGGAAGTGTATTTTCTCCCATAGAAATGACCCTACCTTGTTTCCTCTGCCGTGATCTACACTTAGTTCCATAAACACTGCACTGATAAGCCCGAGTTTGGTAGCTGTGATGCAGTCAATGCATAACTCAGTAATTACATGAATGAAATTCCGGTGTATCAGTGCACTGATGTTAAAGTCACCGCAATACTGTCACCGTGTGAGTGCCAATAATAGCACACGAAATGACACCGTGGAGCAAATTTATCTGTATCAGTCTAAATTTTCTTAAAATGTTGTAATTAGATCAAATCGAGCTTTAAAGTAAAAAATTGGTCATTTGGGTTTAAAAAATAATTTATAAGGTTTAAATTTAAGCAAAGTCTCATGGGCAAATTCGAAAGAGTAAACACATTATCCTTAATAATAAAAACTATAGATTTTCTTTAAAACATTATGTTAACATTCGGAACTAAAATGTTTTTGTGACTAATATTCAGGTACCCATATTTCTATGACGAATGTTTAGCTGCTAATGTTTGCATTACTAATATTCAACTTCCAATATTTAATTGCCAATTATTTGAAGATTTCATGTGAAAGAATTCTTTCAGTAGCACAGCTCGTGCTGTTGCGCTGATGGCATTGTTCTCGGCTCCAATTTGTTTTCGTTGATGTTAACAAGTGATCTCATTTCTAAAAAAATAATTTTATTTTAGTCAGTATGTTTTTCTGACGTTCAATTGATTTTCATCTATTTATTGCATATCAAGATCGTAATTATTTCATTAGGAGTTTCTTCATAAAACTTACTAAAACGTAACTAAGTTTTTAAATATTTTACAATGTACAATAATATTTTCACTTCTCATGACATCCACACGCATCGAAAATATTCCCTACTGTAAATCTCTGGGGACATGTAATAACTGACATGTAATTTTCCGGGCTTATGTTCCCAGAAAATCAGGGTCAAGAAAAACTTATCGCATAACCTCTCAAACAAAAAATCAAGTTCAGTTTTTTCATAAGCGTTTCTTCATTAACTCCGCGAAGGTATTTCGACCTATGTCTATACACGCAATATATGTTTTTATATACAATATTCTGTTATTTACATGAATTTATGGTACAAGTGCCCTTAGATAATGTAGAGCAGATACATTCCTAGAAAGTTTGTCTCCAAAAGTTCTCAACTTAAGTTTTGAATCTGGATAAAATATTTAAAGTTTAAGATTTCTTGAACTTTCATCAGTGAGTCTAAATAAAAAAATGAAATCCAAAGTGATTTTCCTTAATTGTTCTGCAGGGAAACTTGAACGCAAATACATATATAACAAAGTTGGGCTTGTATGAAATAAATTTGACTTTAAAAAGGCAAATACGAGAGGGCATTTTTGAAATCAGAAGTAAATATGAATAATAAAGGCCCTCTGATTTCGCTCTCCTAATTTATACAATTTTGAGAACATCTGACACACATTACATATTTCCCTATAATGTAATACAATAATATACTTTCCAATGAATATAGAGAATATGAACTTATTTTTAAATCTCATAGAGACTGGGAAAACATATTGGGGAAATTTCATCTCTTAAAATACAATAAAATATATTAAAAGTAACCAATAAAAGACCATTTTCTCTACAAAATCTACGCAAAAGGTTAAATGTACACTATTCTGACTCCTGAAACTCAAAATATTCACATTTCCGGGTAATCTTGAAATGCTTTAGGCTCGACCTGCGTGCGAATTCATTATGCGTTTCCAACTCGCAGTCCTCATAAAAGTTTTAAAAGCTTCGATGTCCCTGCTCCGGTCGGGAATGTTTTGAAGCGAGCTCGCTGTATAAAGGGAGCTCGTTAAGAGAGACGTGCCCGTTCAATGAAGTACGCTCACGATGCGAAGCCACCGTTAAGAGAGCAGCGCTCGTTAAGCGAGGGTGAGCCCGTTCAGCAAAACGAACTCATCAATCAGAACGCTCATTTTAAACGAGCCGTGCTGATCAGCCGAGCAGGACTCTTAAAATAAACGTTCGCTTAAAGTTCGCGCAAAGTATATTCTCTTCACGGTAGCCGTATCATACACACTCGCGTTACTACCAATAATCAGTCGGCACAGCAGACACGAGCTCTTGGGTCAGCAAAGAATGTCCGCGTGCCTCAGTCCCTGACCCGGCGGTGCGCCGCCAAGAACACCAGGAGCGACAGTAAAGTCCTGCATGAGGAGCTGCGGTAGTTCGCCTGACCGCCGTGCTGGATGGCTGCCGGTTGTTCTGCGGGGCAGAAAACGCGAGGGTTATAATTTTTGATCACAGAAATGGGGGACAGAGCTGGGGGGAATGGGTGTGGGGGGGGGGGGGGGGGNGGGGGGGTGTGGGGGGTTATAGTTCATGTTGGTTATTGATTGTAGAAATTAGAGTGACAGAGATTTTTTATTTTAAGGTTTTCATTTTAATGGTTTTCATGCTGAATGTTTGTTTATGATCATTTGTCAAATGAGGGTGAAAAAACTGGGAAATTTATTTATTTTTAAATATAATGACGCGATGGTTGTGTAATGATGTGCTTGTTACGTTAATTGCTATCTTAAACAGCTAGGATTTTAGATATTTCTATCTTAATTAGAATGTCATTATATAATGAAGTTCTAATGATGCTTATAAAGGATAATTTATTATTGCTTGTTGTATATCCATTTGTATCATTAGCTCGCTGTCCAGTAGAATAGTGATAAAAACGGCAAATTATATAAACTGTAAAATAAATTGCATTATTAATTAATGGTCGCATAATCCACCTTCGGAGTTCGTCGTCCTTGTCACTGCAAAAAGTTATTTCTGGCGTTAATTAAAACGACTCTAATTTCAATGACAGCAACGATATGAAAGTTGCAGCATACATTCTGCCTCATTTGTATTCACATTGCAAAGCAATTAGGGGTTTCGGTGTTGCAAACAACTTTGTAACGTTTATTTAACTTTGATGTGGAGCAACACCAGCGTGAAAGGAAACCTGCTTTCATATATACGAACAACATAGGACGTAAATTTCAGTATATTACGCATTTCAGTAAATTTCATATTTTAGTACATTAAGCATGTTCCTGGTACAATAGCGTGCACACTTGAACTGTTGATCTCATGCGGTCAGTCTCCTTTGTATTTATTGTTAGAGTCGTGTGTGTAGTCAGAGTCATGTACATTGTCTATTTTCTGCCTCTTCTTAGCATCATGTATCTCGTCATTAACCTATTTATTGTAGGCTTCTTGTACATTATGAATGTCCTGTTTTCTGTGTGTATTTATTGTAGATATTCTGTTTGTTATCAACAGCCAATATATTGACTAAAATTTGTCTAGCGTCATGATGTCTGTATTTTTCAAAATCATTACATGGTCGGTGAGGAGAGGAGGATTACACTACAGCTGTTCCGACAGCTAATTTAACGACAAGAATTGAAGAAATGATGACGAGCTCACAGGGGTTCAAGGCTGCTCGGTGGGGCTGGACATTTTCCGTACAAATCACAAGACCATAATATACGTTTGGAGAAACTCTAACGCATTTAATATAGTCACATCAGGAGTAAATGAGCTGACGAACTTCTTTTTGTTTGGTAAATGGAACTTCTTTTAAGAACTGGCAACTTTCAAGGAGGTTGAAGAGTAGTACGTTATTTGTGTTTATTCAAATTTTATTTACAAAATTACTTATTTATGATGAAGATTTGATGGTAGAACACAAAACTCGATTCAAACCGTAGAAATCGGGAGAAATATTTCTTAACTAAATGAAAACAAATTCCATGACACTCGATAATCAATTCTGTTGGTTGCGAATTCAACTCTAAAATAATTCAAACACACAAAAGATTTAAATACTGTAAGAACTGCAACATAAAAAAATTTTTAATTCGCAAAAATATTTGGCGCAAGAGACGTGTCCATCGTTCAGCTTCTAGTACTGTGAGCAATCATTTTATCTTTTTCCTTTTTCTTCCTTATCCCTTAACGGCCCAAATTCTTTACTCATTTTCTTAATATCACAACCACTGTTATTAGACTGACGCTGGTATCATCAGGAAGGTGAAAGAGCAAGTTGTCCTAACCTGACTTGGTTAAACGTGGTGCTGCATCAAGCTTGGAATACTTCAACTCAAATTTAAGTCTCGTCAAGATGCACTCGTCATCTAGAGAGTCTGGAGGGTTGTCAGATAATGAATGCTCTTCACGCTCAAATTTTATTTGAATCAGCTTAATCTTCATGTACATAGCGGGTAGCTTAGCAAAGTCCACTCTAAAGAACTTACGCTTCTAGTTGTGCCCTTACGATGTCACTACAACTTTATAAATATTTTGGAAATCTCTTCTTGATCTTGCCTGTATCGCAAGCGCGTAATCAACGCCAGTAATGCGACAATTTCGAAAGGAAAGCGCGTTAATTCCAGTCTAATTCTTATGTTAGAATAACGTGGTTTTCATTCTTTATTGTGCGTTTGTAGATTTAAGACGATTATAATACCGTAATTGATTTCGCGAAGCTTTATCAGCCATTAAAGTGCGTGTAAAAATAGTAATGAAGGCAGGAATGAAATCAGGATAGAGGCAGGAATGAAGGCATGAATGAAGGCAGGAATAAGGGCAGGAATGAAGGCAGGAATGAAGGCAGGAATGAAGGCAGGAATGAATTCAGGATAAAGGCAGGAATGCAGGCCAGAATGAAAGCATTAGTGGAGGCAGGGATGGAGGCAGGAATGAAGGCAGGAATGAAAGCAGTAATGCAGGCAGCAGTAGAGACGGTCTCCCTCATCACACCACCGCAGTAACTGCCGCCCAGCACGACACAGCCCCGCACAGATGAGGCTATGCCCGGCATCGGTGAGTGCTGGCAGAAAAGATCGCTTGTTTACCTGCATGGCGGCGGTAAAGAAAGCGCAGCACAGCTGTAATACTCACAGGATTCCCCATACGGTCAGAAAACAGGCGAATGTTTCCATGTTGCTCTATTTTGATGGTAATAGTGGCTACGAATTGAAGGTGTCTCCAAATTAGGATAGATAGCAACCCACTTTAACTTTTTTTCGCCGTTGTATCTATAATTTTAGCCGCCCCATGCAGAAGCTGAACTCGGACGGCTAAAATGATAAATACTCTGCCGACAAAAGTTGGCGCACTGCAGAGGTGCTCAGTGCCGACCGTACCACTGTTGTCGTTTGCCTTTGGCTCATTGATTGTGAGTTTTATCACCGAGTTTAGAAAGCATTATGTAAGCTCTTATAATACGTAGAAATATATTTGCTTACAATTGTTTTTCTTCTCGTTTTACCATACATAAGCGAGCTCGATTGGAACGAATAGCGCAATCTTAGTTTTATGTGTAGGCACCTTGGTGTATTTGTGCTTTTGTGTCTGTAGTGGTGCCTGTGTGTTGTTGTGCAGTGGTGTCTGTATGTTGTTGTGCAGTGGTGTCTGTTTGTTGTTGTACAGTGGTGCTTGTTTGTTGCTGTACAGTGGTGTCTGTTTGTAGTTGTGCAGTGGTGTCTGTTTGTTCTTGTACAGTGGTGCTTCTATGTTGTCGTGCAGTGGTGTCTGTTTGTTGTTGTACAGTGGTGCTTGTGTGTTGTTGTGCAGTGGTGTCTGTTTGTTGTTGTGCAGTGGTGTCTGTATGTTGTTGTGCAGTGGTGTCTGTATGTTGTTGCGCAGTGGTGTCTGTATGTTGTTGTGCAGTGGTGTCTGTTTGTTTTTGTACAGTGGTGCTTGTATGTTGTTGTGCAGTGGTGTCTATTTGTTGTTGTGCAGTGGTGTCTGTATGTTGTTGTGCAGTGTGTCTGTTTCTGTTTTGCCTGATTCTGTAGCTGACAGTTATTTCGTGAACATAATTTCTCTGGAATAAAATGCTTCCTTTGGTTCTTCAACACTCGAATATTCGAAGAAATGATTCGCTCGATATGCGATTTTATCGCACATTGTGCCTTTTTTTATTCCAGTAGCATTGTGTATTTTATATCAAGTTAACTCTTGCGTCGGACTGAAGTTTTTCATGTTAGTTATCTGAGCCGAATAGCATATAACAATATTATTTCAAGTCACCATTTATTTAGGGTTAGTTTTGACACACGTAGATACAGTGGCGGAATTTCTGACCCGAAATGCGTTTATTTGAGCGAGAAGCTTCCTCTCGTTTAAATTTGAAAAAATCTCCGGAGCTGTAAATCCGCATTCAAATATCCAGTGTTTAACAGCCCCGTGTCCCGCATGTTTACTGAGCGACTGAACTCTGAAAAAATTCAAATGCAGCGAGTTTGAATGCACGATTTTGCCTGAAAAGAGTTCATGTGATAAAGAGCTCAGAGGGTTGAACTCTAGGGGGAAACGTGGAACCCTTTTCTCGGGACGACGTAAAGAATCGGATCCGCTTTATGGGATCAACGTCCCGCACTTTAAAATTCTGACCTTCGTGAGCGAAAAAGGGGAACGCAGAACTTTTGTTGCCTCTACAGCTGTTTGAAGTGTGCCCTGTGATTGTAGGATGGGGAGAACGAAGACAACATTTCGTCTTTAATTGCGGCCCCTGTTGGTCTGTCTGCCTCGTACCAGAATGTTGCAGTTTGATGTCGGATTTAACGCTCATTTTTAGTTCTCCGGATCCAGATTCCTCGTTATTAATTTACGCCAGAAAGAATTATTGAGTTTTGCAATAGAGAAAAGGGAGCGGAGAGGATGACTTGAGCTGTTGGCAAAGCCTTTACTTTGGCTGTAAGTTGTGATGACGGCGTTTGTAAAGTATTTTTGATTTGCTGACTTTGACTGCGGCTTAAAAGTAAATTTCCCGACATTCACTGCAGTTGAATGTTTTCAATTAAACGGCGCGCTAAATTAGTTTTACTTATTAAGGAATCACTTAATTTTTGTGTCCACAAAAGATCAGAAGTTCTTTCAGGGAGTTTTCTTATTTTATTCCTCAAACATTTAACTTCAACGACGGCAATTGGCACTTTGCTGATGGAGTGTATAGAGATGTAAGAAACGAGTCTGAGGATGAGTTGATTATTTGCTTTCGCATGACCTCTCTGGTTTAAAATTTCGGATCATTCAAAACACGTAATTCTGCCCCGTGTTCACTTTGTACATTTGATTCCTTCAGACAGCAAGCACAACGTTCAGTGAGATAGGAGCCTTAGCATCAAGCAATGAGGCGGCCTGGTCCACACTTGCTTAGACAGTAGGCCGGCAGGCAGGACACCGATATCCTGTAGGCTTAAGCTATCATTTGCTGTCTAGGCACACCTACCTGTGCATGTGGGATTTTTGATACTCTGTAATAAATTAATAAAATCAGCAACGACTTTCCCTTCCTGCAAGAGGAACATCATAATTCGAAGAATCTTGTCAGGTGCAGCCTTAAGAACAAAGGGCTCAAAAAAGAGACTTGCAGGCGAACCGGCGACACCAACACACCCGAACACTTTGCTTACACTGACGTTCGGACGTTGAAGCACCCCAGCATTCATACGGCGAACGAAAATCCCCAGTGCGCTATTGTAAGAAACAGAGAAGACTATTAAGAGCGACATGCAGTTGCGTTCGTATATTCCGAAACGAAAGAAATTTAAAGAATAACGTGGAGTGAACACAATATTCAAGCAGAACGTTTAATGTGAACAGCTCTCAAATAGGAACGACAAACGTGCCCTGCAAGAAGAGAACCGTGTAATAAGGAAGAGCTGAGACAGCATGTTGGAATGCTTTGAGTCAATGTTTGAGCTAGAAGAAGTGACAAGCTTCCAAAATGAGATCAACGCACACAGTGACTGTGTTCTACTTGTGACTGAGAGATTTGGAGCCAACAACTCTACAGCAGCCCAGCTTCCCAACATCGGAGCAACACAACACAGATTTAAGAGTTAAATTTTGACGTTTTTGTAGTTCTCTTCTTATGTAAGATAAATATTATTTTGTAGCCCATAGTGCTAACCCAGCCCCTTAAATAGTTATTTACAGTTCTCCTTATAACATTCCAAATTATTCATTATTTAGCTGGCGAGTGAGAGTGTTATCCGTCTCTATTTTTATTTGACCGCTTTGAAGAGTTCATGGCGGTGAAGTGTCCTTTATTAGCGTTTTTTAGCACTGTCTGTATCGGACGAGCTCAAGCATTGTTAGCTTAGAACATAGGGCGGAATCATTTCATTATTGTCGTAAGGTCAAAGTTTGAGAGTTGAACGTGAGATTAATATTCTGAGCCTTGAGCTTTTGACGTTAGTAGCACCTCTCGAATAGTGAGTATTTTAAGCGATGCGCTCAATGGTTCAATATTATAGTGCTCTATCATTTATGGAGTATCGCTATTTAAACGCCGAGGTCACGAGTGAAGTCGAACTGAAGTGGGCTACTCAGTTTAAAGATCGAGCGACAGAAACGAGAGTTGAGCAAAGGTCAGCAGTAAGCACAATACTTAGTGTCACGCCTAGTTTTCAGCCAGATGTACTTAAATGAAGCAGGAGACGGGGTTATTATTATTTTTTCTAGGTTCTCATGATTTTTCATGAACATTAGTTATGCCATGAAGGAAAAAGGTTGGGTGATTTAAACATAGTAGTAATTAAAATCCTTGAAATGATAAACATTAGAATGTATCCAAATAATATATAATCAATGTTGAGTCCTATTCGTTTTACGCAACTGTAATTATCATTTTCCCAATATGATCGAGGCAGTCTCCCCCTCTCTCCCACATTTCTTTACCTTAAATACAAAAATATGGTTGCAATGAAAATTGAATCAATTGTCCTAGAAAATACAACTAGCGAGGAATAATTAAGCGCCTGAAACAATCTAGGAGAGCAACAGATTCTGCAATAATTTTTCATCCTATGTCTCATCGACGAGGTCTGCGCCTGATACGTGCCGGTGATGTGTTGAAGTTGATGGTTAACCTTAACGAGGCAATTATTGACGTGAACGATGGCATTGTTTGTGATGTTTGAAAATTGTGTTAACCATCCCATGGCGCACTGGTGTTGTAATTATTTCACAATTTGAAGCCATGACTATGAATTCGAATTACATCGAATGTGAAATATTTTTCTTGACGCAATCAATCGTTGGTAGGCGACATTGACACGAATTAATTTCGTTGTAGATTACAAGCAATTCATTATTACCTTTCTTATTTGAGGGATAACAGATCACTGTCACATTTCAGAACTGTAATGTAATGGTTGTACTCGTAATTGTACTATATCAAATTTGATGCTTTCCTGTGTCAAAGAATTTTAGTATCATTTTGTATAAATTCTGAAATCATTTTACATTTTATCATCTTCCAAATCAGTGTTCCTTCCTGATTTCATGAAAGCTATAAATGTGTATTTAGCTGCTTCAATTAACAGAGCTAGAAATTTCCCTACAAAATTATTATAGTATTGAAGGATTGATTCTGCCCTACAAAATTATTGTAGTATTGAAGTATTGATTCTGCCCTACAAAATTATTGGAGTATTGAAGTATTGATTCTGAATAGAGTGAATTATGAGGAGGAAGAACGCTTCTAACTATTATTTAATTTATGTAAAGCTATCAAAATATCGTTTTTCCCCTCACTGCAAGAATCATTTTCGAATATTTCGATAACGATATATTCAATGCTTTTTTCTGCCTCTAAATTAAGTTCTAATTCATATATCAATAGTTTTCGTTTCGTAATCATTTTAAAATTAAATCTCTATCGACGCACATAAAATAGTTTCACGGTCTAATCATTTGAAAATGCTTATATCAAAACTGCTGTCACGTCTTCCAGACTAAAAGTAATCCGTAGATTCCGTAACAATTTTTTTTTCTCAACGATTTTACTCGAACTCATTTCTTCCTCTGCTTCAGCGCGTTGGTATGAGCCTTGATGGGCTGTGTGACTAAGCCAACCTTTTTTTTTTATACTTGTTTTCGCTTGACAACCGTGATTGCAGACAGTTAATTAATTAGTTAAATAAGTGAGTGAAAAATAGCTTTTTAGGGCATGTATTGTAAAATGAGATTGTGCGATTGATTGAATTTATCTGGCCACGTCGTTCTTTTAACGTTCTAACACGAGAAAAATATATAACAGTAGTATTTCTGATTTAACTTTTTTACTTCACTTCTCAATATTTAATGTCCATCTGAAGAAAAAAAAATCGTTCATTTTTCTAAGGTAAATTAGAGCAACAACCTTGAAATCCATACCTTTAAGAAATATGGTGAAGCTAATATTGAAATCTCTTGCTCCATTGTCAATATTGGTGATTTACTTTGTGCCTCGTTTATTTTCGGAGGCGCTCTAATGATGATGTTTTTTTAAATGAGCTCGTGATTAAAAATGTTTTCGCAGACGTAAAAGATAGATTTTTTCCCGAATGTGCATGCAGTTTCACATTACAAATCAAGAAGTATGAAGAAAATGATATAAATGAATTAAATTTACTCGATTATCATAAGTTCGAGGTGATATTTTTCGGGTCCTACAACTTATCAGAGATGAGATAAACTTTCGAGTTCCGACTCCATTCATTGTGGTTAGAGCCCAGTGACTTAAGACGCATAGACTGATGATAGTTCTTAATGTCATGATGGTGTGTGAGGTGGCAATCCATTAAATATTCGGACACATGTAAGAGGTGCATTGCATTACGTTCCCAGTCAACTTATTCATTCCGAGGATCAAATAAGCTCATGAATTATTATATCCCATAAGAAATTTCTCAAATGTTCGCTGAGAGCTGCTTTGGTGCCATGTTTTTCAATGCAGCTGAGGGTTTTCTGATTTCAAAACGTGACAGTTGTGCACACGTGAATGTTTATTCGAAGTACCATACGTATACGAGTAACTGGGATCTGTTCGATAACTTATGACGTTGATGAGTGTTCATTAACTATTATTTAACGGTCATCCGGCTTTTAAGTAGTCATTTTAGTCAGCTCACCCCGTGTAGTAAGTAGCGAGCTCTCAATTCTGCAGAGTCGAAGAGAGTGAATGTCACACGCAGCAAGCAGCGAACACTCCTCATGGAATCAGACCAACATCTTGCTGACTGAGCGTCGCGTCTGACGCTCCTAATGATCGAGGCGAACAGGATCAACAGCTATTGTGCCAACCAGTAATTGCTCGCTATTATTGTCCTGTATTGTAAGAATAAATCATCGTAAGTGAATGATTCTAAGCAAGTATTGTACTAGGTGCGGTGTTTTTGTTCATGTCACTGACGTGACAGACGACTCATTTATTACTATTGTCAACGCTATGACTTTAGCTACTTCCATCTTTTTTGAACGTTCAACTCTATAGTATAAATATCCTTGCTCGCATCGCTTGTTTTGTCTGTGTTTTTCCTAGACTAGCGATTTCTTTTATTCCGTCTGTCTTACGTCACACCAGTCGCCGAGTTGTTGCCTGAATGCCGTACTGACAGTCATTAGGTTTAGCCCATGCAATTTGCCCATCATTCCAAGTGCAGAGGTTCGTTTTTCCCAAGAAAAATGCATTTTTATTTTCGATGTCAGTTTTTTATTGATGGAAACAGACTCTTTTATGTTGTACTGATACAGAAATTCCCAGGCCTTTGAGCGTGTCCAATGACTTACCGAAATGTTACCCTCACTTCCCCTCAGTCCGAGTTCGAAAATCAGGTGTGATATGATTCATCAAATTTCGTGTTTACTTATGAATATTTCTGCGCTATGGAAAAAGCGTTGCGACAGGCACCCGTATTCAAGTCGACTCTCTAAAAAGAACTGCGTCGATCGTACTTGAAGATATAATTCGTCACGAGTTGTCTACGTTTTCAACTATGCTCATACTACGAATATTCTGGAAGCCTTCCCTCAAAATAAAGCTTCTTCATCCTACGACAGGGTCGCAATCCCGACCGCG
>JACJUY010003891.1:0-26452 GCA_014220935.1 Platorchestia sp. MABIK | reverse complement strand
ACTGGTAACTTATCCGGTTTGATAAGCAGCAGGTATTCTAGTCCAAAAATTGTGAAGTTACGCAACATGTAAAAAGTTAGATTTTTAGCAAGGAAAACAGTGTCTCAGAAAATAAGTTATTGAACTTGAAAAAAATACAAAAGCACGAAATCCACCTATGACTAAAATCGAAGTAAAACTGTGTTCTAGTTGAAACCTGAATCGCTACCATCGGCGAGGACATATTTGTACACCGAACAGTATTCAATTTATTCCCAAATTTTTCAACACCTAACGTTTTTGAAAGCTTATGTGAGGGAGATAGTAGTAAATGATGATATTTTTTTCATACTATGTTTGTTATTGAAAATAACATTTTGCTCCACAACCCACCCACAGGTATGCCTCACCACCCACCGACAGGTGTGCCCCACCACCCACCGACATGTGTGCCCCACCACCCACCGACAGGTGTGCCCCACAACCCACCCACAGGTGTGCCCCACAACCCAACCACAGGTGTGCCTCACCACCCACCAACAGGTGTGCCCCACCACCCACCGACAGGTGTGCCCCACCATCCACCGACAGGTGTGCCCCACCATCCACCGACAGGTGTGCCACACACTCCCTCCGACAGGTGTGCCCCACCACCCACTGACAGGTGTGCCCACAACCCACCGACAGGTGTGCCCCACCACCCACCGACAGGTGTGCCCACAACCCACCGACAGGTTCTCAGCGTTGTGCACGCGGCAGTTGAGCAGCGCGGTCTTGTCTGCCAGGGCGGTGACGTTGCCCGACTGCGAGGGGTCGAACTGGGGGGCGAGGGCGGGGGTGGGTGAGTGGGTGCGGTGGTGCTCCTTCAGGTTGGGGGTCTCGCCCCCCCTGATGTACCCCTCACCTGGGGAACACGAAAACAGTTCATCAGAACAGGAAGCGTAGTTTATGGCAACAAGGATGACAGGGGGTAAATACATCTTAAACGAGAAGTGGGGATGGGGGAGATGGAGGAGGACAGGACAGACTGTCGTGAAAACAGGGATGGCTGTGAAAAAAAAGAGGGTGATAAAAGGTGTGTAAGAGACCACAAGGATGACAGTCTATGATGACTGAATGCGAAGAACAGTACGTACAAATTTGGGAAACCGGAGGTAAAATCATTGAGAGAAATGAGTGAAAACTAAAATAGCGGTGAATGAAAACAGAGAACGCAGAGAATTAAATTGCAATAGCGTAAGAAAAATAAAATTTTCTTTTCGATAAGCTCGAGTGAAAACAATAGCGCGGTACGTACACTGTGAGGTCGCACTTCAGAATGACTTGCAACACATCACCAAACTCGCGTTAAGTTCCATAATGATCAAGTCCCAATAATGATCAAGTCCCAATAATGATAAGTCCCAATAATGAACAAGTCGCAATGATGAACAAGTCCCAATAACGAACAAGTCCCAATAATAAACAAGTCCCAATAATGATCAGGTCCAATCATGAACAAGTCGCAATGGTGAACAAGTCCCAATGACGAACAAGTCCCAATAATACACAAGACCCGATAATGATCAGGTCCCAATCATGAACAAGTCGCAATGGTGAACAAGTCCCAATAACGAACAAGTCCCAATAATAAACAAGTCCCAATAAAGATCAGGTCCCAATCATGAACAAGTCGCAATGGTGAACAAGTCCCATAACGAACAAGTCCCAATAATACACAAGTCCCAATGATGATCAGGTCCCAATAATGAACAAGTCCCAATGATGAACAAGTCCCAATGATGAACAAGTATCAATGATGAACAAGTCCCAGTAATGAACCAGTCGCAGTGATGAACAAGTCCCCATAATTAAGCAGGGAATGACTCCTGCAGCAGCCCGCGTGGTAAAGATACAAACTTCAAGCGAAAAACTACGGCAAAAAGGAAGGGCGATATGCTTCAGTGACGAACATAAGCTACCAGGGGGATATAAAAACATTTCGATGGTGAAATTCGTATTAATAGAACTTTGCTTCGCTGCAGATGTTTTCGTTAGCTAACGGTATCAAACAAGCTCGGTCAAACAACGCGTCAAATAAAAACAAATCAAATACCATAACTCAAACTTTACTTCTGAAACCCATCACTCGAACATCATGAATGAAATATCACAATTTAAATTCATCAATGAAAATACCCCACCTCAACAGCCACGACTCAAACTTAGCAACTCAAACATCACGACTCAAATGCCACTACTCAAACATTGTGATAGAAACACAACTCCAACACCACTTTTATATTCCCCCCACAGCTCCAACGCTACGACGCAAGCCTTAAAATCCTAATACCAAAAAAGTACTTAAACACATCAACTGGACCACTACAAACGATTCACATTGACTCAAGTTATTAGACTTAAACATCTTGATCCAAACATCAATTAATACTCAAGCGCTATAGCTCAAGCACGAAGGAAGTAACCACAATTCAAACCCCACGACTCAAAAAACAAGATTCCTACACTTTTTAACACTATGTGATTCACCACGGTGCAAACACTACGCCTCATATACCAAGAGTCACACGCGACCACACAAACACTACACCTTAAACACCTCGACTCAGGCACTATTAGATTCTTTATCAAACATCATGACTAACGCATTGTGAGATTCCTCACCATTTAAACACGATGAATCAAGCATTATAAGATTTTCCATGACTCAAACTCCGCGACTCAAGCATTGTGAAATTTCCCTCGATCCAAACATCATGACTCAAGCACCATGAAATTCCCTGCGTCTCAAACACAATCCAGGCGGTGATGTTTGAAGCATCGATTCATGAGGCGCAGCTGGCGCAGGCTGCGTTATGACGCTTTGCGACATCTCTTTAAACAAAACAGTGGCATGATATTATTGTTTTCTTTAATGTTCTTTTTCTGATGAGACTGTAATACATAGACTTAAAATTTAAATTATGCTTCGCATGGAGTTGAATGAGACGAAGGCTCTAGGAAAAGTTCATTGTGTACATTTTTATTACATTGTATGTACAATACTGTTTTCTGTTTAGTGTCCATCGTCTTCTAGGTATTTTGAGATCCAAATTAGATTGAGAGAACTTTTAAGAATACGGACCAAGTTTGATACTGTCGGTAACTACACTTCATTTTGGATGGACTGCAATCTATTCCATTTACTAACAATGAATAATTCTGTAAGGAAACTTAGAAATGGTGTACACTGTACACATAGTCACTCATTATCATCGACACTTTAATAGTTTCCCATAATTTTTCTGAAGTCATTTTTCGTTAACATGCCCTGTGGCTGATAGAATTTTAACGTAGACGGTTTTGACCTGAATAGCGATGATAAACTCGCACTATAAGCGCATCATTTACCAATCGGCAACAGCATAATTGTCGGCCATCATTTGAAAAGTTCCGAAAACTTCAGCCGCGTAATTTCCCGAACAGCAACAGATGGCCCCTAACGAAAAGAACAAAAACCTTCAACCATTCCAATAGAAATATTGACTTTCACACCAGACACACCCACGCACAGGCTCACCAGCACCGGTTCTGGGTAATGCTGAAGAAGAAGAAAATTCTATTTTTGCCGCATTGCTGGCCGGAGTCTGAGATCAATTCCCTCGACACCGGCCGCAGCCACTGCGCTGGCCAGCCGTCTTCTTGCCCTCTAAACTCGACGAGGGTAAATGACCCTCTCCAGTTTTTGTGGTGCCCTCACCAGGCCGTGCTAATTAAAGAGCGCGCCTCGGGCCGTGTTGTTGTTGCGCCGCTGCGGTGATGTTGCTCAAATGTGCTTTTCCAGTTGCTCGTCTTCACTCTGCTGAACTCTACTTTTGGTGTTGCTTGTCTTTATTTCGTCTAAAGTTATTTGGGGCGTTGCTTGCCTTTACTTCCATATTTATTTATGGCGTTGCTTGTCTTAACTTCGCTTAAATTTACTGCCAGTGTAGCGTGTCTTTTCAGTGCTGAAATTCACTGCCATGGTTCCTTGCTTTTACTCTACATAAATAAATTTTTGGTGTTGCTTGTTTTTGCTCCGCTTAAATTTACTTTTCGTATTACTTGCATTAATTTTGCTTAAATATAATTTTGGTGTTACTTTTATTTACCTCACTCAAATACACGTCTCCTTTTGCTTGTTTTTACTTTGTTCTATTTTCTTACTGTGTTACTGTCTCTATTTTGCTCAACTTCACTGCTAGTGTTACTTGAATTCTTGATTTCGCTTTACTTTGCTGTTAATGTTATCTGGGTTGATTTATTTTGACATTGTCGACAGTGTTGTATGACTTTACTGTTTGAATCACTTGAGTTGTATATTTGTTTCACTTGTGACGCTCGACTTCGCTTGACTTGTACCACGTATTGTTTGACTTGTAGCATATTTCAATTTGTCAAGCCCCTCACTTGAATTTTTTGCTTGACTTGGCTGCTCACCGTGGCCGAGCGGTCAAGAACGCGCCCTTCACGNGGAAGGGTCGACAGTTCGCTAGGTATCGCTAGGTGTTTCTCCCCGTTGGGAAAAGGGAGAACTCAGTCACAATTATTCCCCACTCTACCCAGGTGTCGAAAATGGGTACAGGCATGTCCGGGGGTAACCGCTATTGCGTCCGGATGTTTGTTCTAAGGCATTTGAAAACCCAATGTACAAGATGATATGTATCAGGCTTGATTGGAATAAAACATCCTTACCGGAGCATTATTTCTTATACAACATTCTCTTACAACTTCGAGTTAATCAAAATACAAAAGTACGTCGTACATGTTACTTAAAGTGTGTCTCACTTACTGTAATGCATGGACTTAAATTGTATATCATGGAACATCTGGATTTGAATGAGACAACGGTTGTAGGAAAAACTTCCTTCTAAACATTTTCATAAAATTGTGTGTACAATATTGCATTCTTTTAAGCAGCGAGTTTCATTCAAGTCTCATTTTCAAAACGATTGAAACAATTTAACAAATTGTTGAAATTCATAAGTAAGCGAGACTTGCTACACTGAATAAGACTCGCCGCTCATCTGGTTTCCGATACATAAGTATAGAATAATTTTATTTATTTACATAATGAATTTTGTTTTCCTCACATCTCATCACCACAGCGCATCTCGAGCGGTGCACACACAACACTCCCCGTAGCAGAGCCTTCCCTACAGAACCTTTCCCTTCAATAAAGGCCGCATTGCACTTCACATAACAAAGGGCAGCTTCAACTCACACTCTCGAAGCGGCCTAAAAACGGGACTAAAAACGGAATTTCCGCGCAGTACTCCAGGTTTTGCGTCGAGCTTAGCGTAGCGTTGCGTGAGGGAGCACGAGAACACGCACATGCAACGGTCATGCGAACGCTGCAGTGTTCAATACGACAAATCTTGAAAAGGCTTAGAACGTCAGTCATAGTTCATATTTATTCTGTGTCCCGATATCGGAGTGACTGAGACGGGGAGACGGCGCGCAGTGTCTTCCATTGCTTCTGCTGCTTTATTGATGGTTAAACCGTCTTGCTTAATTTTTTCAATACTTTTATTTCTTCAATCCCAATAATTTTATGCATCTTGAATTTTTTCCATGCCCTTCATTTGTTAACTTTTTCAGTTTTTTCTTTTCAATTTATGACGACTGCCAAAGGTCGAGACGACTTACAGAGATTCGAAATCAGAGAAAAAAAAATATGACTGAATAAAAAATTGAAAAAGAGAGACACAGCGAGAAAGGAAAAAATGTATTAGATATACTGTAAACTGGATGGAAAAACTCTGCCCTCGCTTAAAAAAGAGAATGAGACAAACAGAGAGAGAGAAAGAAAGATAGATATATATAGAAAGAGGAACGCTGATTTCGCTAAACAAAGAGAGAGAGATTGAGAGACATTCAGAGAGAGAGAGATAGGTATATAGAAAGAGGAACGCTGATCTCGCTTAACAAAGAGAGAGAGACAGACACAGCGGCCGCTTGATTAGCAGAGCTCGATGGCCACTCGATACAGCGCTGGTAGCAAGACTCCGCATCGGAAACCGATCTCGGACCGGACAGCTTCCTCGATCTCTGCAGCTCGACCTCTGTGTGACTGCACTGTATATTCTTACGCAATTTATGGAGCGTCAAGGAATCACACAGCACACCTACGCAGCCTGTGTAGGTGTGCTGTGTGATGCCTTGACGCTCCATAAATTGCGTAAGAAGATGTTTTCCCTCTTCTATGTGTGACTACACAGCAAACAGGCTGTTCAACATTGATGTGTAGTGTAATGCTATGATGTAGTACCCTGTAGGGTTTGATACTCTCAGACTGATGCGCTGGCTGTATTGATGTGCTGTGTAGTGCTGTGTGTGACTACGCTACAGGACTGTATGGATGTGTAATACGATGCCGTACGTGCAACATATCCTCTGTAGACGTACTGCTTGCTTCCATGCCCCATACCGCAAATGGTACAGACATGTTTGCTGTGGTGTACAACAGCAGAGTACACATGTTGAATGGATGCACCATACAATGCTGTGTTGCTCCGCCTTGCAAAACTTGGGTGTATAGATGTAAAGCCAAAAAGATCTGACAGCCATCTGCACCGTTACAGTAGTTTCCAGCTAACATTTGCGTGAGCAACCGAAAATGGAAAAGTATATTTTTCAAGTAATGAAACTTACTTTCCAAATGCGTATCTCAACATCTAAAAATGCCTGAAAAAATTAATGTTTTCTGTATTGGATTAAATCTCATGGAATACTTTTATTGGGTTACCGACAGAAATGCCTAAACTGTTTGCGAAAGGTAAGCGGATTGAATTTCACCCAAAACAGCCATACCTCACTCAAGGAAAACGGGCTCTAAAATGGTAGACTTTGACGCACTGCATGGGTTCAGCGACGTGTGCGGAGAAATCATCTGCCTGAATATCGAAAAGAAAATTAAAGTACCGAAATTGTTTATTACGTTCGTAACAAAATTGTGTGTTTATTCCATTCTGAACAAACTTGCAATTAGGCAAAAGTAAAAAAATATACTGTAGGCATAAGTTGACTTTCAGTTCCTACACTTTTTTGACGATGCTAACAAAAGATTCAAAGAAACACATTTTTCGTTAGTTTTGATTATTTGGGAAATGTTTAGACATTTTCTGGTAAGAACAAAGCATTATGAAGTCATCACCGATACTACCTGTTAGATCATATTTTTCAAACATTAGAAAATTATTCGCCTAATGAAAACTCTGGAAGATCGGACGTAAATCTTGAGGCTCAAATCAACACTAACTCGACCTTCGACATTCGTGTGAAACATGTTACTGGAATGAGCTCTCACGTTTGCTGTAATAGTGCAGTTGACCAGTTCAGGGCACATCTAACAGTAGTGGAGTATCCAGAATACAAGGTCATTGAAGTAACTGTTGACTGATCAGCATTAGAGAATAAACAACAGTGTTTAGAGTCTCAAGGATACAAGCTCATTGATGTAAAAGCTTGTATGACTGATCAGCTTCAGAGAACAATTAGAATAAAAGGGTTTTGCAAAGTTACTGCACCATTTTGAACATTTAATACACGACTACGAATACACCTATAAAAAGTTTTTACACATGAAATGAAAGAAAAAATCTTTTGAGTTTTATTATATAAATATGACATCTTTTAAATGTTTTCTATTATTATTTAAACATAAGCGTATTCTACGTACGGTAGTTTCCATCACTTTTTATCAAAATGCATGGAGTTATTCTGTTGATTTCTTTGATGATTTTGTTTTTGACTCATGGAGTGTATAAGGGATTCTGATACACTAACACACTCAATGGAACACGTTGAATTCCACAAACATTTCGTGCCGATCTCGGCCAGCCAGAGAGTTCTTTGTCAGCTGTTGAGCTGAAATCTCTGAATCTTGAAATCGTTGCAATAGTGCAATGCTTGTAAGGCTTTTGTGATTAAATTTACTAACAAAGTCCCTCTGTACTGCAACTAACGATCCATTGGGAGAGAAATAACTTCCCACGATCTTTTCTCGTTGGTTCTTGCTGTATTTTGGGATTCTTGGACGGTGATAATTGAGCAAATTTTCATTACAAAACATGCTAAAAATTCTTATTAATACAGGGGGAACCTTGAAATTTTTGTTTTTCATTTTGATGAAACGCATTTTATAGCTGTATTAGTTGTCGTGTAATAATTGTCCAAAATGGTGAAGTAACGTTCACTCTATATTACGAGTCTTAATGTTACAAACTCATTGATGTAAATATTTGTATCAGATTTGGGAAGAATTAGTGGTGTTCTGAGCTTCTAGGACACAAGCTCAGTGCAGTAAACGCTTGTATAGACTGGTCAGCTGAGGAAATAACAGCCAGTCTCGCGTGATTCAGCGCGTTATCTTGCAGAGCGCGGTGCTGTGAGGTCGCCTCAGAATGTGCGCTGCATTTAGAAAGGGTCGCGTAGAAGTTGTTTTCACCAGCAAGTGATGCATGCCGATGTACGCAAAACGAAGAAAACATCCCAGCAAATAAATTATGAGGGATGATCAGAGCACGTGCTGGGATTTCAAGCGTCCGTTTCCCCCATACTCATGTGCCTGTGCGTGACTGTTACGAGACAGTATAGAAATTAGGTATGAAACTTCAGCAGAACTCACGCTTGTGTGAACATTTATTTCGTGCTTCATTTTGTTTTTTCCTTGCATTCATTTTTGAATGTTGAAAAAGAAAACGTAACTTGACGCATTTGAAATACTTGTAAGCATGCGGATGGGTTTCTATAAGCCAAACTGTGTATAGATATTCTGTACCTGAAGTCCTTACTTTGATCATGTCATGGTGCATGAACGTAATCTTGCATGCATACTTCAATAGAGTGTAAACAGCACCAAATTACTAATTCAAAATAATATTTCAACTGCTAGTCTTAAAGAAATTTTTCAGAATAGCAAGTATCAAGTTACCCATTTAGCGACACGTGAAGCACACCACCTCAACATTTCAGGCCCTGGAGATTCGCGCATTGCAATTTCTTCAGAGCTTTACGACCCCCTTCCACCACGTCAGCAGGACTTCCAAGACACAATAAAATGAGAACCTGTCCTGTCGTCGTCAAGTTAGCACGATACGCATGGCAGGTGCTGGACAGCGTGATTATCTTTTATTTGCAATTCTGCGCCATCACTACAACATTTGGGCTCCCTGAGGCACAAGGGACGACATCGCGACGATATCCGTACGTACGACAGCTTGACGGCCCATAGACGTACGACGATATCTCTGCCGGTGTTCAGACGCACGGCAGCGCGTCGGCGATTTGACGTACGACAACAGACCTAGGCAAGCGTGTTGGCACCAAAACGTACGACTGAGTGACGATATCCAGACGCATGTTAACATCGTATCCAGACGTGAACATGGCCTTTGTTAACGCGTCAGGCGGGTGGTGAGTCTTGAGGCATTTGAAGACGCCTGTCCGCAAAATGGTACTCCAGTCAGTGCTTGTCGGATTAGTGGAAAAGTTTACATATTTCACCATAAAATACAGCGCATGACGTATTCTTGCAGCGTTTGTGTGCGTGAGATGGATCATGAATGGGATTTATATGGGTTAGATTGCTTGAAGAATGACACGTATATCAACCTCGGAGATATGTTGATGTATAACTGCTTGTGGGCACGACTGTGTTCACGACTTCTCGGGCATCTCATAGAAACCTTATTCCACGTTTGCATTTTTATTTATTTTAGACTTGACCGTATACTAGTTTTATTGAATTGTTGTTTAGCTTTAGAAGATGTAAAATAAAACTAGTATAATGTAGGTCATTAAATAATGACGCAAGTGAAAAATGCGTCTCCTCAAATAGATTAAGGACTGAACTATTTTTGGGTCTATTTCACAGAAACGATATTCAATTTACATTAACGAAATTCAATGTCACCCAAGCGGAAAAACAATTTCCCACAAGCGAAATTCAATTTCATTCTAATGTAAATACAATTTCACACAAAAAAAAATTAATTTGACACAAACGAAAAATCAATTTTATAAAAACGAAAAATTAAAATCACATGCATCGCAGTGACAACTTCTGCAAATATATTTCACCGTTCTAATGAAGATTTATTGTGCCATATACCTCTGAAGATTCTATCACATGCAGAAAAACCTCGTAATGAAATATTATCTGAAAACGACGAACGAAAAATTTACGAAGCCTTCAATGAAGACAAAGATTGGAGAGAACTTTGTTACAATTTTAAAATTAATGATTGCACAGCTTAAGGTTGGATACTAAATGAGCAGCCTGAGGCAAAGAAAGGGAGGATCAAAGACCAAATGATCACAAGAAATGATAAACTGCATCATCAATCATATAGAGAAATATTCGTCTACTACTCTTTTGGAACTCCCCATTATTGAAATGAGTGGATTTAAAGTATTTTTGAGTTGCTATGATCAAGAACTGGTTGTGTGGTCGACTGATTTCCTTGAAAAATGTGCGTCCAACGATTTACAATGTCAATTCAAAAGAAAATTAGAAAAGCACAAATCTTTGGAATTTTTTTTGAGCGCAAGCAAATAGAAGAACATTAATTTGGATTGATGAAACGAATTTAAACTAGTAATGCCATCAGAAAGAAGGAACATCTATAATTGAAGCAAGATCATCAGTAGTGCCACATAGCAGCAAAGGTGCGAATCTGCACTGGATAGGAACAATGACTGATTCAAGATTGCTTCACTCACAACACGTCGAGGAGTCTTCAAGTGTAAAAGTTTTATAAAATGAATTAAAAACTCATCGAGATATGTACTAAAGAGATAGAGGAGCCAACATTAACAATTGACAATGTTCCCCTTCCATGCACGCGTTAATTAAGCCACGTGCAGAACACGGAAATGAGCAATTGTTTCGGTTTGCTGCGCATCCTATTTTAAATCCACTTTTTAAGTCCAATAGAACTTGTTCGGTGTATTCTCAAAAGCAACGTTAAGCAGAACATGCACCAGAGGATGCGTGAAATTCTAGAAGCACGGAGTGCTGGAGGAATTGAAATTGCGGGACAACGCTTGTGTATACTTAAAGAAATTACAGCGGCTGTTGGGAAAGTGTCTGGAAGGATACTTGAAAAATCTGCGCGCTGTATAAAAAATATCAAGTGGGATGCGCCAGAATGATGTGAAAGACCTTAATTGAATGAGTTTTAAATTTATTCAATGTAAAATTTATGATCTATAAACAAAATTTCACAATGCAAACAAAATATTGATTTCAAGCTTTCATTTTTATTGTTTGTTAAACTTTTTTGTAGTGATTATTCTGCAAAATGATATTTAAAATGAAACATAGGTCTATGACATATTTGAATTTATAATATATATACTTCCTTTCAGATGGGAGTTAATATGAATACAAACATGTGTTTTTTGCGTGCTTTTTCTTTTGCCATTAAAGAAAAACTGTAAAAAATCTTACATGAGAGATTCCCTGCTTATAACTATATATATATTTTAAATGAAATTTATCATTTAGGGAAAATGTTTGTTACAAGGGGTACCGGAAAGTTCTTTCCTCTTCCTTAACTAAACTTTAAAACATATGAATAAGTCCAAACAGCTGTTTTCAAGGTCAGATCAGATGTCAGATATTCAGTTAAACTTCACATTTAATTAAATCTACTCCAGTTGATATTTTAAACCCATTTATAACCCATGGAAGAAAAAAGTTTCAAAGTGAATCATATAATTCATTGCATGTTGAATGAGAATCATATGTTGAATCATATAATTCATTGCATGATTCCACATTGGTAGGAATCCAACAACAGCAGTGAAAAACACAAACGCTGTCTATCCAGATGGTGGGATTTAATTAAGCACATAAATCCTGTGATCAGGGCGTATCACAGATTGTATAATGGATGTGGCATTGTATCACAGTAGTCATAAGGCAAGGTTGAAGAGAAAGCACTGCCATTAGCAAGAAATTTGAATATCAAAAATGAAGTATGCATGAGAGGTCCAAAATAAATCTTTGCAGAATGCAAGGCCTGATATCAAAAAGTTCGGAGCAAGAATTACCAACTACAACAAATAGTTCTCGTAATATGTACTGTAGAGCGATTAAAGAGGCCATCTTATTAAGAATAAGATGTCAGAAAGGAAGAACCACACAAATCAATGAGAAGAATATTAGAAATCTATGGATAATTGAAAGGAATATAACTAACCATGGACTTAGTGGAAAGAATTTGAAAACAAAATAAAGCTTTAAAGAAAAACGTCAAGGAATAAAGTAAAATATGAAAACAATATAACGTGTTAAGGAGTAAATGAAAAGAATAGAAGTATTAGAGGAATGAATGTGAAGAACATTTTGAAAGAATCGATGAATCCTGGAGAACATTGCGTAAAGATAAAAACAAAGAAATAGAAAGACAATAGAGACATTGGAGGGGAATAAAATATTTAGATACATCCTCGTACGACAGGGGAAAATGGGAAGTATTTCTAATGCTTGGTTTGTTTATTGTGGGACGCTGGGATATTTCATTTTTAAAACTTTAAAGGACTCTGTACAGAATTATTTGCAACTTGTCTACTGCTCCTTTGTTCTTTGTTTACCTGTTCATGTGCTCATTTATCATTTCATTCGTTAGCCCATCTGCCTACTAGTTCGTTAGCCCATTTGTTTTTTCGCTCGTTTGCCCATTTAACTTCTCGCTCATCTGCTAATTTGTCTACTAGCTCGTTTGCCATATTGCCCATCTGTCAAATAAAGACTGGACTCTCCACAGGTGTAGCTGTCGCTTTTTCGGCTTTAACCCGGAAATTTTCTGGCATTTTGACGATTTGTGTGCTTAATGGTAACCCTGAACTAATCTCTAGATTAACGCCGGACCTATCATGCAGAATGTACGAAGTTTCACTTCATTCTTCCCTAATTTTTGCTTGCAAGTGCGAAGCTTTCTAAATCCAACTGAATTCATTACTGACTCGAGGTGCGACTGGGTAGAAATGCTTAAATATTTGGTTTCGTCCTATTAGGAGAGGATTTTACGCGATATATTGAGCTGGTTAGTGCCACGTATTGCTTTTAGTCCCATAGCTTGTTCTGAAACCCGTTTTACTCACTTTCTTCCTTTCTTTAATAGGAGCTCCAGCCGCGGCTGATTGGCTCACACATAGCAAACGTGTATATTTGCTCAGCAGAGGATGTGTTTCTAGGAGAGGCTGTATTAGCAAATCGCATATTTCGAAATTGATTTTGTGTAAACTTTCATGACTGACGGTGGATTGGATAAAATCTGCAGTTCTAGTGCGACTGCTAAATAGTGTACAACGTATTAATGCTACCCTAAATCAACAGATGTGAAATCACGTGTAATTTATAAAGACTATCATCCAACTCTAATATCTCTTTGTACAATCAAGAAATATCATTTACAGTCAGAAGAGAACTTCAACTTTTCTTATTCGTAACGAGTCGAGTCTTGAGACTTGACTTTTTTTCGGTCGTGTAGTCTGCGGTGTGCATATTTATAGCATCTGTATTGTAGAGGCAGTACCGAGGCTTGTTAGAATAATATATTATCGCACGCTAGGCTTGAGTGACAGCAAACATGTTGTGTGCAGGTGCAAATTTAACATAGAACTTTAAGATGGATGACACTGAAATTTATCACAAAAAACATGAGTGAGTTTTTTGGTTGGTCGCCATGAATGTGAAGCATGAATTAAACACAGGGAAGCGAAAAAATGATGACTTTCACTCCGGGCACAGTTCAGAGCGAAGTTTTTTATACAGTGTCTTATTATACGCTTCTGTTTCAAGGCCCTTTATTCGCCTTTATTCCCAGTACAATGAGTTCGTCACCAAAAGTAGTCTTGTCTACTGCACGTATGAGAATTGATTATACAAAGTAGTTATATCTGCTGCTATTGGGGCATTTGATAACAAAGAGTTGTCTTATTCGCTCTTCTTGTAAGATTTGTTCATTAAACGGATTTATAAAGCTGTTCTTGTGAGACTTGAATATTAACAGCAGTCTCACGTACTATTTTTGTGAGGTATGATTATAATTTCAATGGGCAATTTTTTCTCTGTTTTTGAGAGACTTAATTACAAAGAGTAGTCATACCAACTGCTATTGTGCTATTTAGTTTCAGAAGACGATGAACTCGGAAAAAGAAAGGACGAATAAAAGAATTTTTCATTTCGATTAATTTTTCATGATGAATAAATATACTGATTGCCTTTTTTTTACTGCACCTTAAATTGAGTTTCTTTCAACCGTCGCCAGGGGACGAATTGAACACTTTTGAAGGTCTTGAATGATTCTGTGCTCGCCGGAAATTTTAAATAAAAAAGTTTCATTATAACTTCATCTCAAATGTTCATTATGTTTATGTTTTAGGACGTAGATAATAAATGTCTCCTTTATTCATGTTTCATTATATTTAGAGCGCGCATGAGTGAGAGAATTTCCTCAGAAGTTTAATTTAATTCCTTTAGACAGTGCGAGTAAATGCAATTGATAGACTGCAAAAAATTAGGGAAAAGTTTAAATTTAATGATAAGGCATTAAGTATTTTGATACAAAAATCGAAACTACACCTTTTCCACTTCAAATTAATCCGAGTCAAGTTCAATTTGATCCAAGTCAAGTTCAATTTAATCCAAGTCATTTTCAAATTATTCGAACCCTAATTTGAGTTAAAAATTGACATAATCACTTGTTAATTTGAGCTTTTTCGTGATAAATATGTATCTATTGGATGTAATGAGCCGGACAGTCGTTTTTCCTTTCAGCAAGGAATACATAAAATTTCTGCAGTATAAAAACAAGCTGTCGTAAAATGTGGTAAGTATCCAGTATCAGGAGGCAGAGTGTGATTCAGATTTTTGAGCGGTGTAAAAGATTCAAGTCAATTGTAAAAACTTCGTATTATGCTACACATTAAAGATGTTTTACAATTCTCCATTGATGACAGTGTGCATACATTCAAATACTTATGTTCAAAATGTAATTCTATGTTACACATACACATAGTTTCGAGGATTTATTCACACCCATAGATATTTATATGCGTTAAATTTCACTTTATCACATATTTAAATGTATATATATATATATAAAATCATATACATGCAAATACAAAAGATTGCTACCGCACGATATGTATATTTAATCTTTAAAAAATATACAAATGCTATTCACTGAGTAGTAATGTACGATTCCGTTTGATTACAATTTATATGAGTACATTACTACACAGATACATTCCTGCATTATCAAGAAAAATGTTGCCACTGCTCTCTTATCTTCATCTTTCAATGCAGCGTCTATCACTCTGCATTTTTCTTCTCTTGTTTTCTTATATTTTCCTCTCTTTACTCCTCTTCTTACTCTAGCGCGTGCATTTTCTTGTTCATCTTCACTTGTTTCATAGTCCGTTGATTGGTTGTAGAGATCCATTTCGAGGAAAGCGCTGATTCAAATTCAATGAGAAATCCTTTTTTTTCAGTACTTCTATATTAGAGAAATCAGTAAATAAGATACTGAAAAAGCATTTTTTAAATTATTTTCAAAACCGATGTTACGAAAGACAACGTTACATATATAAAATCCAAATGTATTCCTATATATGTATGTAAAATTTTGACTGTTGTTCATTTTAATTTAACTTGGATTAAATTGAACTTGACTTGGATTAATTTGAATTTGACTTGGATTAATTTGAACTTGAATTAGATTATATTAAACTTGACTTGGATTAAATTGAACTTGCCTTGGATTAAATTGAACTTGACATAGATTAAGTTGAACTTGACTTGGATTAAATTGAACTTGACTTGGATTAATTTGAAATGAAAAAGGTGTGGTAAGTGATGTTATACGGGTTTTATGACAGGAGCATGCCAAAGGTATAAATTAAGGGCACAAGCGAAATTTGAATACTGGTAAATACTGACGCCAAGATGTCCGTTGTTCCTGGAGTGGAGCATAAAAGAAGTCGACGTCACGAACATGCAGTGATCTTTCTAAGCGAAAGCTTTTCCGGTCGTTTTTAGACGGATAAAGACCTAGGTTTGCCCACACTGAGTATCAAGGATACATGTCTATCGACATAAAGCCACGCCACTCAAATGAGGTTCTCCCGAGCATAATCTCAGTCCGGCACGACTCCTCAGCGCTGGAGTCTGGCAGGAATCCCCTGCTTACTAATGCGGTGTTTTTTCCCCGCACTTGGACGGCTCGGAAAGTTGCTAGGGAAAGTGTCGGCAGAAGCCGAGGCAAAAGTCTGTATAATTTTCCTTGTTTAATGAGAAGCGACCGCGCTCCCAACTAACTTTGCTCAAGAAAAAGTCCTCAATGTCAACAAAGTTGGCCAAACCAAAGCAGTAGCAGGACAACGCAAGGTTTCTTGCGGCCTCATCTTTTGGCGGGCCGGCGACGATATTTTTAAGGTGCCAAGGCTTCCATGTGTTAAAAAGCTGGACTTCTGCGCCTCGTTTGTGCTTGCGGCCTGCGCTGAATTTACCCGTTCAAGAGTATCGAGGAAATGTGTGTCATATAAAATTATGGTGCCAGTACATTGAAACACTTCATTTCTTGCTGTAGAAATTACCTTGGCGGCTGCCACATAGATTTGATACGACATGCAAAAGAAAAACTTTGAATGACTTGAAACCACAAATTTTATGGGATTCTGTCACAATTGCTGGCTGACCAAAAATCAATTGTAATTATTTCATTCAAATAACATTTCAGTTTGACCATAAATATTCACAAATCGCTATTGGTATGAATATTTACTTAAAAACTCAAGCTTAAACAACATTTTTATACTATATGATAATCTGATTTAAAAAAAAAAATTGAATTGATGATGGGAGAGTGCAACTAATGTGTATTACTTAGGATTTTGAACGCTGTTAACACATATTGTAAGTATGTATTTTGAAGCAAAAATATTGTCAAGCCTTATGCACACGAGCGAAAAACAGCTGCACAGATGTACGTACGCACAACAAAAGTTGCTGCAATGTCCATCCCAAGATGGTGATTGAAAAAGAACATCACAGCATATTTTTGTCGGGTGAATCGCCAACTTCTCCTTCAGCTAAGTCGTGGATAAAGCTATGAAAAACTTCGGTTCTTAAAAAAAATGATTTTCTGCAATGGTTTATTAACTCCCATTTTGACGGGATAGAAGTTATGGAAATATATAGGAACTATAGTGATGTACAGCATTATAAGTCAATTAATTAGAATTTAGAATCCGTTGACACATATTTCCTCTACTGGATGAGCAAAGTCTCTGTTGACAATTATTTTACTCATGCGTGAGTTTTTCAGTTCACTTTGTACCCTGTCCTTTTAGAAATGAATCAGTTGAAATTACTCGTATGAGCAAAAACTTATTAAGATTTTAAATATGTAAACGACACGAACCAACTATCAATAATATCTCATAGCACTGAAGAGTGGTTTGGTTTACTTAAACCAGCTGTCCATGAAGATGTTAAAATTGCGAGAAACACTCGTGTCGCACACGTCAGGTATGGGTACATTGTCGCGACATGAGATGTTAGACATTCATGCCATGTTGTTCGTTTGTACTGATCACAAATATAACTCTTGTGCATCGTCCATAACTATGACCACAACGCTTCGTCATGATTTTATACTGATCAAAGGTATTCTTAAAAATTATTTTCACACATGCAGTTCGTCCATGCAAAACCCTGACGTACGATAACCCTTCATCTCCCTTTCATTTTTCAAGCAATTCTACTCACCGAATGTTGCGCAGTGCAGCACCAGAAGAATGGCCATGACAGTCCTGGTCATGCTGTTGATCTGACTGGTTACACAGCTGAGCGTGCAGCCCACACAGCTTGTGTGCTGAGTAGTCGGCGTATTCCTAGCGAAGCTCCGCTGTGTTAATCTGAATGGTTCGCTGCCGTGGCACCATCTTGTGTAGTCAGATTGTCTAGAGCCGCCTGAGCGGGTGTGACACAAAGAAGGCATTTCCGGAGACTTTCTGCTCCGACTTCCTGAATATTAAAGTTTTGGCTCTGAACTCAAGGGGCGAGGAATTCTTTTATAAAGTTTCTGAAGAATTTCCCCACTTATAAGAACGGCGTACTTTTATAACGACACTTTATACTCGAGAGCAGGCCACATAAAACGTCCATCACATGGTCATCCGAGTTGTTTGTTTCTGTACTTCAAGTCACAGCCATGGAGAATTTCTTGACGAGCTTTTCAGATTTCAGATTGGCAAATTTGTTCTGATTTTTTTTCAGACCTCGCAATGATTTTTTCCAAGCACCATCTATTAAGCGCTAGTCTTTGCAATTTAATTCATTCCACTAACTGAGTTGCGTCTCTTTGTGATAATGTTTTTACACCTGCACCTGCCGAAGTAAATTGAACACCGTGAGAAATGAAACTTCACAGTTATTTAAAATGGTTGTTGAAAAATTCGAAGAAAAGGGTTTGTCAAGGTGAATTAATAATATTGAGTTCATTAGAATTTATTGCACGATTGAAACGAAAACATGAAAATCGAATTGCGTTCTTTGATGAGTGAATTACAAATGACATTATAGCATTTGCGATAATCTAAGTATGTAATTTGCTAGAATTTTTTGAAACAGTCTGAGTAATAGAACTTATGATCACATTTAGGTTCTTACACTCGAAAATCATTTGAAAATGAGAGACAAAACGGCATAGTATGAGGATAAAATGAAAGATATTCGGGAACAAATTTAGGAAAGACATTTTATAATCGAGAAAGGTATATTAACATTCATGACTAGATTCAGGAAAAATATTCTATAGGTGAAGGCAAAGTAATCATCGCTAATACATTAAGAATGGAACATCTTACAATTGACAAAAATGTCGGAGTGGACATGAACATATTATGATAAATGAAAAATTACACGTCGTCAATAAAGCATGCCATTATCTACACAAAATACAGCATCCGTGACATCAGAAAGTACAGGCAAAGCTTAGTGATATCCCAAAACTACATTTTATGTGAGCGAAGTGTTAACAAAAACCATCCAATATTGGTGAACACATTGCATGCAATACGTAACAGAGTTGCTAACACTTATTAGCTTTTGGAGAGCATTGAATTTTATTTAGCGGATGTATTAATTGACCAAGAATTTGTACATATATGGATTGCTGCCCACCCAGGAAGTATTCCTGTGCGTGAGGTAATTTGCTTTTCTCAGTATTTCATAAATCCCTTTAAGAAGAGAGGTTTCCATGTTCTACCTCTCATAGCTGGGGGTTGTGGAAGATAGTGAAACCTAAACTCATAATACCTATGTGTATTTTTTAAAAAATAATTAATCATAATTTTAACTAAATGTGGGTAATCTACATAATAATTTTCAGAGATCTTAGATGGGAACAAAATCTTGTCTCTCAGCAGGACCGTCAGTGACGCAATGAAGAAGTGCTTTAGGGAGGAAATGTGCTCTAGTTGCCATTCCACTGTTGTACACTATTCTCAAAAAGCCAAAATCGAATGATGCTCCTCAGTACTTTTCTTAAACATATATTTATGTACCGAAAACGCTCCAAACGAAGTGTTTTCAAACCTCTTCCAAACGAATTCAAAAGAGAACAACTGGCAGGGACATAAATATTATTTTTCACTTGGAACCAGAATTCACTTTTGATTATAACTCTGTATCATCCGTCATCTTTCTCCTTCCATCAAATTTAACGGCTGTCAGAATATTTCCAGGTTGCACTGTGTGTTCAGAATCCTGCATGTTTATTTGACCGCGCAGTATGTCATTAATGGTTATTATTTTGAGATGTAAATTTTACACACTTGCATAAGATTAATTTGAAATAGTTCCCCTGTCATCAAACTTAGTTTGACTTCAACATTACAGAGTTTTGATAAGGCTTCTTTCAACACAAACATGTCTTGGTGACGCCAACTAACTAAACCCTAACGTATGATGTTCTTGAAAATATGCAAAAAACTTAATTCGAAAACGTTTTTTGAACTTGAAGGCAGTGAAGCATCTGCCGGGCAGGTAATGTTTGTGCGGCTGATGGAACGTCAGGGTCGAGGGTAAAATTCTGGGACTTGACCGAATTTTAGGGTAAATTTTCGCGCTGTCACACCGGCCACCATGTTTTCATTTTCGAGCTCTGAAAAAGTGAACAATATTCGTGGAAACGTAACTCACCGACTCGGCCCACCCGCGATGCATGCATGATGTCAGAGCGAAGTCAAATTTGTTGCTAAAATAACAAAATTTTAGATTTAGAAGTCGTTTTGATCGTTAATGAGTTAATAAGAAATGTTAAAATTTACTCATTCATGTGCGTAAAAAATTGAGAACGTCATCGTGCTGAGTAGAACCTCGAATAAATTTAATTTTACTTCTATGCTGTTGTTAAATTGTTATAAAAGACACATAAATGCTGTCATAAAATTAGCACCTGCAAAATATTTCAAGGTGATAGGAGGATTTAATATGAAAATAATGAAGCATTAATTCTTCTGATTTACTTGACGATGCCCAATTCTAATTGAAAAAAACTAAGGAAGCAAAAGGTTTTTCTCAATTTTTTCTTGGATTAAAGTTTATTTTGCTAACTTAAGTTTTCAAAAGATGCAATACATGAAACCACAGAATAGAAACTTTCACTTGAAGCCACTGAAACTTCTGCACAAAAACAATCGCTTAGAATGAAATTTAATTCGTCATTTACTGTTGGAATTCCTAGAGTAATGTTTAGTCACCAACGGGGTAATAATTTAGTTTTCGAATAATGTAGTGTTCAAGCAGCGTTTGTGTAACTGTATATAACTTGAACGAGGGGTCGTGACTGTTCAGGTGTTCAGAAGCCTTATCTATGAGGTCTTGACCTTCGGATCGTTACGACCGACGCTCCTGCAGCCAGAGACCTGACAAGTCTTCCTTCCCTTGGCGAACACGGTCTAACATAACGACCTCCTCTTCTTATGCTGCGGAAAATGACATAGTATGTCAGAACTTAGTTCAAAATTTCAATTAAAACTTCATAGTCGTTTAAAGCAACAAAAGTTTAAGTCGCATCATTTTCTCTGCTAGACACAAAAGTTTCCAGCTTTGCATTTTGCTCCGAACGACGTTCGTCACAATGCAAATACTGACAAAGTCGACCAAGTCCTCCAAGTTTGGAGCCGGAGAATGGATTATTTTTTGTTAGAGTGTTCCTCAGGAGTAAGTTGCATTTTTCATTAGCTCAGCGCTCCTAAGAAGAAATGTCACCAGGGAAAAGAAAGGCTTCTCAGAATTTGCTCCTCTGGAGCTTGAGTGTGTTTTTGGCAGTGTCCGGCGCGAGACAAAAGCGTATCTCGGAGCTAGAGTTTAGGTTTCCGGACTCTCATGAATCTGCATAGAGTGCTCACCTACCCATGGTGGATGAAATGTTCCTTTAACAAAATTGAATGGAGTGATCAGTTTTGCTGATCTGCTACAGTAACAATAATTGAGCGCCCTCATGCTATTGAAATTCTGAGCTCGGAACAGTTCTACAGTCTGCAAGAAGCCCTTTTGACCGTTGTCAAACATAAAATTTCCAGCAGAAAGTGAGATACCATTACATTTTTTTATTTGTGTTATACAAAAATTCACTTCTGGAGGTCTTTTTGAGGATAAAACGCACTGGTTGAAAATTCTGTCAACCACTTTATTGAAGAAATATTCCATAATTTAATATCATTTGGGTATGTTAACATCGAAGAGTGCTTGCGAAAGAACAACTGGAAGCGGTCGTGAAGCCCACATCAGGGAAAATTGCTGGGGATTGCGCGATCGTTTGCGCAAGATGACTAGCATTGATTACCATCGTTAAATCCAATTTGACAATATAGCCGAAGATTACGAGACATGTAGTTTCGTTTACAACGTCATTAAAATGCTTCGTAGTCCTTGAATATATAAACTTTTTGTTGGACAAAACTGACGCGTAGCTTCAACAAAATATTCGGTCGAGAGAGAAAAAGACGGAGGCCGTAAACATTGTTTTCAGGCGGCCTATCACCTGATTGTTTTTCAGTTCCATCGCGACAAACGTAAACCGGCGGCATATTGATCGTGAGGTCGTTTCGCTAATCCGCTTTTATGGAGACAAATTTTTCCCGCCCGCCTTGCCGCTTTGTGATCGCCGTTCCAATCACGCTAACAATACCGTCTTTCTCTGCCTAGAACAGTTTCGTGCCAAATTTTTGCGTTCGGATGAATATTTTAAAACTTTATAAACTGCTTTCAACATCAATGTTCATCATTCGGAACGAACATGTGCATCTGCTTGTAAGTTCCGTCACTTGACTTTCATTCTCAGAAGTTTGGCTTCTCACAAAAGTTTGGGGTACTCTGTTTTGATCAAACTTGTTGGTGACTGAATGTTGGCACGGCACATGTTTTGGCAGTTGGCTGCAGGGAGCAGTCTGTGGAAGACCGGAAATCGGGTAGGAAGGGAGGGAGAAGGGGAGAAGAAGGAGGGGAGAAGAAGGAGGGTAGAAGGAGGAGGGGAGAAGGAGGAGGGGCGAAGGAAGAGTTAAGTTGAAGAGAGAAGGCATGTCATACTTTTCAGATTGAGTTTATCTTAGGAAATTTGTGAGCTAGCCCTATCTGCCAATAATTGACTGTTTAAACATAACAATATGCACGAAGATATGTACGTGATCTAAAATAATTTCCTTTGCAAGTCAAGTGTTTTTACAAGTAACGCAGCATGCAACAGAATAGGGTACATGACGGAGCTGCTTGTTTTAAACTAATTTGTGAATAATATTTACTTAAGTTGGTCACGAAATAATGCGTTTATAAATAATTGGCCTAGAAATAATATGTATTCACTCAGTTGTCCCGTAAAATATTTTAAAGCAATAAGTCTGAAATTCAGCTTTTGATGTGACTTTAATGCTGAATAACAGCGAAAGATAGCTCGACATTTCGAAGTAAAGACGATGTGATGGACTCTAATGTATTGGTGAAATATCAATAAAGCTTCTTTGTTGCAAAAATCTATTTTATACTATCAATAACACTGATATTTTACCTGAACATTTGCAGTTCACAAAATAGCAGGTGCGGGGTGGCCAAAAAAGATAGAATCGACACAACGCTAGTCCGTGAAACAGTTTACCTAAGCAATTTAAACAATTTAAACAATTTATTTACCACAGGTGATACAGAGGTAGAATGTTTCTTAAGGCTAGTACAAAGGTCAAACTAGAGTATAGCTACCTGTGGGCCCGAACAAGTTCAGCGACTTCTAGGGCATCCTACCATCACATTCTTCTAAGGTGTGCAATAATGTTTAACCTAGTTCACTTAACCTAGTTTCGCAATAGACTGATCACTGTGATAATTGACATTTAATGCTGTATTCTACAATATAGGTCAAATTGGCTTTATTTAACAAGCAATATATTCGATAAAACGGTTATGAACAGACTGAAGATCGGTTGTGTTACCTATGGTAAATCACATTATTTGGACCAGACATGTATGAGGCATGATGTGACTTGATGGTCTCACACGACTAGCATTTTGATAGGAAGTGAGATTCAAGATGTCTTTTGAATACTTTGTAAGAATTACTTTCACGGATCTCCGCAGGTATTGAGTTCGACATAAAATGCCTGTATAACAGTTTATAACACATATCATCGATAGATAACACTTTATATAATCAATTTGAGTTAGGGAATGTAAAAGAGTGTGAAATGCGTTCAGTGTAAAAAACAGTTATAGTTAAAGCCAAACGTCTCACAGTGCCATGACGCTTAGAACGTATCGGATAGCTATGGCTTGTGTGAGTAGATTCATTAGAAACAGATTCTCAAACTTATGATAGGAGTGATTTAATTTTCTGGCAAATAAAGTCCTTGAAAGTGTGATCTCACCTTCAAGAAAAATTGAATTCATTCTTTAATTCGTTTTTTTCTTCTGTTAAAGAAACATCCAGCTGGTTATATTGTTTCCCTTTGATTTTTTTGTCGGTCTGATTAAATTTCCAGCGAGTGATAGAACTTTTCTTTGAGTTTGTTGTTATCTATTTTCGTTTAATTTTATTTCGAGTAAATTATAAAAGGCTAAGCATCAAAGTTTCGCTCGACGCTTGATAGTTAGTTAGAAATCAATTTCAATGATGACAGACTTCGCAGACCAATTGGCTAGCCTTTGGTTGTAGATTTTTGTCCAAAAAGGTGAGATTAGACTGATGCTGAAAGCAAAGTTTGGCACAGGTCATCACGTCAACCATGGAACTTCTGAAACTTTGAAAATTTAGATACGAAATATTTTGATCATAAACAATGGTAAGTAAAGTAAATTGTCTACTCATGGTCGCTCTTAGACTTTCAGCATTTAGTGTTACGTTGACCTTTGTCATAAAAATAAGTTAATGTGAACACGGAGAAGAGAAGGGTACTACTTGTAGTAACTCAAAATCCACCCAATGTAGTTTCCTGATTCATTGAAAATTGTGAACTTGAGCATTCATAACACTCGAATACAGAGCGAAATAAACAATTGACCTCAGTGTGCTACTGACTTAAACTCTATTCTAATTTGTTTTCAAAGACCGGTAAAAAATTCAAAATGCTTCGTAGAATATTCATAACTAATAATAATGATCATATTTTCAACGATACTCTAAACCTGGAATGCTGGCATCCGCCCACAAAACAGCAGAGGTCTATACCGGCGTTGTCTGAGGTACAAATCAACCAGCGTAGCCAGTTGCACAAGTCTTGTAAATAGGCAAAGCGTAGTTACGGAGCCCAACGGTATATTTTATTCAAAATAAAGAGATGCTTTGATTGAAGTATATTGTGGAATATTACCAAATGATTTTTCAATATTTATATGTTTTGTACTATCATTTAAATTTCTATGTGTTTGACAAGAACGAACCACATAAATTATCGTCTTTCAGTGTAATGGAACTCAGTCTTTTATCATTCATCATCTGGGACATTTGCGTGACTTCATGAACCCTGAGCAATGATTATTTACTGATTAACGTCGCTGAGGATTACTCCTGACAGGGATTAATTTTTCTTGGGATTAATGCCCGAGGAGATTAATTCCGCAGAAAATGGCAGGAACAAGGCAGAAATTTAAACTGAGGACCACTTTACAGAATGTTCAGGTTTGGTGCGCAGTTTCTGCAGCACGACAACGTTCAAGTAATAACAGGTGAACTTAAATGAACATTATTTACTTCAGCGAGTAGAATTATGATGCAAACATAATTTAGTTCAAGTTGACTTTGGGACCAATGAATATTTGTTATGCTTACATAGGTATCATTTTTAAAATGCTGCGCTTAGAATACCAATAACGTTCCTGAAAATATGATGGCTATGATAAATTTCGTCAACTGAGCCTGTTCGCTTTAGGATTTCAAGGATTATTTGTTCTATCAATGCAAACAAATATTACCCATTAGTTTTCATTTATTCTTTTGTCTTGTAACATTTTGATTGAATCGATGTGACTCGTTTGCATAGTATGTAGATAGGTTAAACGAAATGCTTTGCTTTTGATTGAACGGACGCAATCCCATCATTTTTAATCAAGCCTCCCCTCATTCAACTATCTCTAAAACAAGTGCAAAAACAACAGGAACTACCATCGCAATTAGCCAACTTTCCTCGATAGTTTGCAGAACTATCGAGATGGACTCGTAAAAAAATCTAACATGAATTCAATTTTCGAAATTAAGTTCTGAGTATTGAACAAACAGCGAATGCAGCTTCTTTTTTCAATATTGGTCCTTTCAGCCCTCACTCAAACACTGAACATTCCCTCTTTATGCTCCCCCTTTATGAATTTATCTCCGCCTGCTCGTAGCCAGGCTACGATTCTGCCCTCCCCGCGTGTGTCGAGCGTCATATTATTGCGTCGCGAAATGACGTCTATCTGTGTTTGGCGGACGTCATTTGCAGCGTCGTAAAAAGCTGAGTAATTAAAACCGATAGCACTGCAGCGCGTTTATGTTTTACGAGGCTTCGAAACGTTCGTTTTTATATTGGTGATCCCTGAACTAAATACTTGAATTCTATTAATTCAGATCCACGGATCTCAGAAAGGAGTGTGGTCATTGAATGGATCTTAATTTGTTACTAAGTGGGTTTCATTGTGCCGAAACAAATATGAGATTTATTGATTTTTACATAATTATTATATTAAGGGAGTCAACATTTGTCATCATAGCGATTAATTATTAAAAATACATTCATGACTATCGTTTATATTTTTACGTTGAAGTAATTCAGCAATTACTGTAAAGAGGAACTATAGCCAAAAAATTTCTACTCGAATATTGTGCACATAAAAAGTGTGCTTTTCAACTAAAAAGGGTGTATTAAATTCGTTCGTATCTTATTAAGACAACACAAATTTTGTGTTTTAAAA
>JACJUY010003890.1:7483-79158 GCA_014220935.1 Platorchestia sp. MABIK | reverse complement strand
AAAACACGACACACTTCAGACTATACGATACACCACGGTTTCATTCACCAGGCTGATGAGCTCGTACATCTCCTGGTGCTGTTTCTTATACACTAATTTAGTTGGCTTTGTTTTTGGCGACAGTTTTTCGATTGATCTCTTGATCACAGCGTACAGAATCGTTGTAAGCTGTACAGTATTAGAAGATTTGCTGTTGACTTGTTGCATCATACATCTGACAGATTGTTGTACATCTCACTTTCGTAATTTGGACGAGACGCATCGAAAAACCCTCCTCTGTTAATCAAAATATAGCTGCTCAAGATTCCCATCTTTCTTTGAATGTAGATTAAGATATTTTTCTATGCCCCCATCGCTATAAAAACATCAAGAATAATTTTAATTTTAAAGCAATTTTCAAGAAGTTTTTTTAACATCAAGATGGTATTTATACAACAAACAGCTGCCAAACTCCATTCCCATTCCATGGCGTCGAATTTTTTCAAAAAATTTAGAATCATAGCCAGTGAACTTCCTGATGTGGTTAGTCCATTGAAAATCAGTATACCCCCATAAATCTCAGGCAAATTTTTGCAAGCTTATTATCAATGTGCACCCAAATTTTGTAGTAATTTTTCTCGACACATATTGGACAACTTGCGTTCAGGGTATGACACATTTTAACATCAAAAATTACTCCTTAAAACTTTTCATGCACGCATGTTTTTTTGCTCAAGTCGTGATGTGGTCAGTTACTATTATTTCTGCTTTATCACATGGTCACTTAAATTGAAAAAAACGGTAAAATTCAAACTCAAAACCGTCTTGCGCTTCGACAACGACCCCTTTCGATATTACTGCTGAGACTGTCCAAACTCTTATACAGAATTCTAGTATCCCTTGTAGCCCCTCCAATTTCGGTTGTTTTTCAATTGAGATTTCTTTAACCAATCATAGCATTGTCTTCTCCCATTTCAACCCTTCTATCATAAGTTATGCTTTTATTTTAGCCAATCCCAATCTTCCTTCTGCAGATTTTATGCTCGTCTTAAGCAATGGCGATACGTCCCTTTTTCGGTGGCTTTCTCTGCCCTTTCAGATTATCGAAAGTTACGGAGGCCTCCTTGCTAAGTATTTCTAGATGGGTTTAAGGAGACTTTTAATTGCCCTTCCCTATATCTAGCGTTCTTAAAATGAACATCAACTCGGCGTTCGGCTTACTTTTTTACCTCAACTCAGCTGTTACATTTTCTTTAAATTTTTTTGCAGCCATGCCAATTTTCATTATTTCTTGAGAAGGAAGGATCTGGATGCATTAAATTTCGGATTTATAAGAGTTGACGCATTCTTTGCAAAGTTTTCAAGTTGTTTATACACGCAATTGTGTCGGAAGAATTAGTTGGCGTGAAAAAAAGAGTGGTGTTCACGGACATGGTCCATGTATTCCAAGTAGTCTGTAGGTTCACTAGAAATACTATCAGCTAGATTTTTGCCTATGTTTACAAAAAAGTTGCTACACACTTGCTATATCTTTTTTCTCGTGATATTTTACATTATCTTGAACAATGATCTCAATTGTTTTTGCAGCATCAATATTTGATTTATAGCATGAATTAAACAGAGTTTTGTATTCAGTAAATTAGCGCGTAAAGTAGTTTTTATGTTCGTATTTAATTTGTTACGTGATTCCTGAATCTGTCACACATTTCTTTAGATATTCGTCCTTCGCAGAGTAAGGCTAGATATACTTGACGTTTCTTTCTACAGCAGTTGTCGTTAAGTTTCGGAAATCTCTCATGAAGTTTCAAAATCCACCCTGTGAAAATAAAGATATGACCCAAAAAGTAACCGTCAGACAGAGAAGCAAAGTCATGAGGTGAAATTCTACCTCCGGGTTTGTCGTTTTGACACCGTGAAATGTTAGAAAATTTGGTCACTGAGCCCTAAATCGTGTCGTGGTTTAGGTTGCACACAATATATAAACTATAAATTATCTGCATTGTGTGCAACATAATTATTGCAGAGTATAAGAAAACAAAGTCGGAACGTTTACTCAGCGCAAAGCGCACGGTTAGCACTTGTTAACAGAGTGAGGCGGCGGTGTTAACCGACTTGAATATCACCATATCGACGTGTCTGTACAGGAAGGCTAAAAAAACATGCTATATTCACGCACTGCAGTACACAAGGTGGTCACTACACGGTAAAGTAGAGAGTGTAGGAGTTATATTTACTGAGTGCAGAGGCCTGGCTCGAGCCCAACTAATGACGGCCTCACTGTGCCAAGCGCCGAGACCTCCGTCAGTTGCTCCCTTGTACCGTGCGCTGCATCACTCAAGGCTGCACCTAGAGAACCTGTGTGAAATGACTCATATTTTTCATTAAATGAAAGTAAATTACATTGCGCTGTTTGCACATTTCGAGCTCTGCAGGAATTCCTATAGAAATCTCGAAATAGTGTTGCATTCGTCCAATGAACGAAAAAAATTGTTACAGAGCTGCAATCAACTTGACTATGAACTGTTCTGCAGGTGGTGAGAAAAACAGAGAATGCATTGCTTCTACTTGCAGTGCAAAAGGCAACCGAGAGGTCACGACAGTTTAGGTGCTGTGCACGGTTATGTTTTGGGTTTGGGAGTAAGTTAGTTGGAGTTTTTTTTCACATCCTAGTAGCGAAGATCCATCGTGATTTTTTCATGTCGACTCATAACGCTTTTCGTAACTACTCTTGCAAAAAAATGAGAAAGAGAGCCGGTCGCAAGGGAATGTTGTAACGAATTAGGTATTGGACAATATTGCTGTAGGTTCACAACCATGGGATGAATTTAACATCATGTAACACAGCCAGAAGTGTGATGCAATGCAGGAGTTTTACAGAAGATGTAAAACTTTCAAGCTGCCTTGTTATGGTACTTATACAGTATTGGTTGCTGCTGGCTGAGGATACGTGCACGTTTCTACTTACGCATGAGTGTATCAGTTTTTTAATTCCGAGAGAGTAATGAAATGTAAGGATTTCAAATCAAAACAAATGAATTTGAAAACGGGGTATCATTTCCTTAAAAGCTGCCGAACCTCCAAGCTTAATATGAGGCGACACACTGTTCTGACGTCAGTTGAGTACATTTAGGTGCAAATTTGGTCAATGTATTTGACTATAACTTCTGCATGAAATGAAATACGCGACTTCATTAAATAATAAACGAATCTGGGTAAATTTTTTTATTCTAACAGGTTTCCCCATAATAGATCTTTTGATTTCAATGCTCGACTCCGGCATGTCAGAAATTTTTCCATTTGTTTATTCAAGAAATTTGCCTCAGTCATTTCCTTAAGATATCAAAACGTGTTTATGTTCCGAGTGGGATTTCCAGGAGTAAGTATAGTCGCAGAAGCAAGTGACGTGGTTGTGAGCCACGTAAGCCACAGAGGGGGCTTTGACGCAACCTTGGGGTACGTCGCATGCCTAAATCTTATTTGCGAAATAGCATCTTTGTTCTGTGTCCCACAAAAAAACGGAAAATACACGAAGAATGCCGGATTTTTTGTTAAAGCATGCAGAGCTTACAAACAATAACGTGGACATTTTAATTTCACTCGAGTTAAATAGAGTTCTAGAGTGATTTTCCCTTAGCCGCGCACCTTCGACTTCTACATTTTTGAGATTTGGTATCTGAGTGTATTATAGAAGGTGATTATAAGTAGGTTTTATAAATAGGTACGTAATTGAATCAGTAAGCTTTTCCAAACGTTTCCCTGCTGTATGAAACTTACGCTCGGCGTCTTCATTTCTCCTGTGGAATTTTTCATGCGTCACGTCAAGCTCCGTCAGAAGCTTCACACAGTTTTCCGGGAAATTTGTTGAGGATTTTATGCTATGCGTCTAGAAATGTCACCTGATGCTACTTCAAATCAAAGTTATCTCGGGTGTTCATAATGGCTGCTATTGGGCAGGAGCCTAACGCTTTGCTACCAACGTCAATACCAAGTCTGCAAGCTTTTGATTACGTAGGTATCAACATCATACTTCTCATTCCCTTAGCTCAGCGCTTCTAAATCGAGGAGTACCTTAATTTTAAGAAGGCACCTATAACGAGGGCAAAATTTTCGATTTTACACAAATGCATGACACTCCGATCATTCTGATTTCCCGCATGTGTCTGCTGCAAAACGTCTTGCTGAACAACCACATGAAAACTAAGAACTGTGGCGTATGAAATCGCTGCTCCGACACATTCTATTTAAAATATCCCAATGACACCATTAGCGTACCGCGACAGACTTACTGTAAAATCAACTGGAACATTGAGCGGCAGTTTTAAGAGCTGCATAGCACGTGCATGCGCGGATGCGGCGAGCTAATTATTAAGTTCCCGTGTCAGAGAGCCAAGTGTGCTCACGGGTCAGTACTAGTCTAACGATTATGAAAATATGTTTGCAACTCGTGCGTTTCGTTAAGTGTGCAAAGTGTCAAATGTTTTTTGTTACAAAACACCAGTATTTTATGAATTTTGAATCGAACTCTCAAATATCGGTCACGTATTTGTATGTATGTATAAAGAACGCCAATAAGATTTAATGAAGAAATTTTGTAGAAACGTAGGCAAAACTGATTTATTTGATGCCTTCTATCAAATAGTGCTTTTTCCTTTATGGACCTCAGATGAACTTTCTTTTCTTCATTTTAGTCCTTCATCTTGTCACTAGTGCTGCATGTTTCCGCTTCATTTTCCAATTTCACAAATACAATAGAAAAGTTTCAAATGTTCATTCCTCTCTGATACACGAGTAATTGAAAATCCGATGCTGCATGCCAACCGAGTTAGTAAGTTGATAAGCTTAAATTGCGTTAGGGTAGCCTGTGGGGTAAAGACATAGGTCAGGTTATGGGCTAAAGACATAGCTTTGGCTGTGGGGTAAAGACATAGGTTAGGCTTTAGAGTAGACACAGGTCAAGACATAGATTTGGCAGTGGGCTAAAGACATGGTTTGGCTGTGGGGTTAAGACATCCGATAATAAGATGCAGACTTACTAATGAGTGTTGCACAACGACAGAAAAACACTCGATATGAGTGAGAAGATCGATATAAGTGAGAAGCATCCCAGGTCTTGTAGAACTTCTCTCGCAAAACTTCAAGGAATGCTAGTTTACCATATTCTGTGTTTCTCATCGTTCAAACAGTATTGTATTTTTTTACTAGTTCCTTGCCGAGAAACAACACTGCATAAAAATGTTTCATTTTTTCTCCTCTACAATTCCAGTACTTGCATCTAAACACTGGTCTAATGCTCGTCAAATAATGCTTGGGAATTTCACAGTTATATTTTAACACGGTGTGATTATTCTAAAATTGCAGAGCCAATTCAGGTAAGTTTCACGAGTTGATAAAAAGGAGTAAATTGCTTTAAATTTCACACTATAAAACGGAGTTTGCTAGATGCGTGCGTGCTTGTTCGCTAAACTGTACTACAAATTCATAAATTAGCAGCCCAAATTAAAAATTAGCAAAAACTTTATACAATACGTGGACCATTTTCATTATCTTAAAAACGAGACATATTTTAAAATAGATCCTTCAATAGTACGTAATGAACGTGAAGTTCAGTTTTGAACTGAAGTTCACTTAATTGAAATATCTGCTTCGTGAGCGTATCTGATGGATAATTTCAGGCAAAATTGAAAAGCCAGTGAAGTCTTCATCGCACATTAGATCATCCCACCGAATTTTTCGATCCAGAAAGCAGAGAGTCATTTTAATTGTTATTAATCTACCAGCTAAATTAAATTCTTTATGTCTCAAATAGTTCGATACGACTCAAGGAAACAGAGGTAAAGCTGTCATTTTCGACGGCGCGAGCGCATGTATCTAGTCATGACGAAATGAGCCAAAAGTTCTCAAATTTTATAAGCTGATGAAACTTTCGATCGATAATTCGAAGCCAATTATGGTCTTCGGAAGAGGCACCCATGGTGTGCAGGGCACCATTTTCATTCTTAAATTTGAAGGAAATCACTGATAATTTTAGAAAAGTTAGACTGCGATGCCTAACAGAGAGAATATGAGCACTATGCACAGAGACTCAGAAATACAAGGAGAGCCCAGAACACATTTCACGGGCTACATGTTATCAGTTATCACAATGTTCAATATGAAACGCCGACGCTATTACGCTTTCTTGGGCCTTGCATTGGGACACCCAATTCAACACTGGCTTCAGGGCGCAAAATGGCTATTTACCTCGCACTCTGAGGGAGTTGGTGCTGACTTTTCCAGACTTTTCTCTCAACGCTTTTTTCGTTCGTGCTCGGCAGTGTCCGCCTAAAATTAAAGCAACTTGCGAATCCGGCGACGTTTTTCGGAAACCTTTTCCGATGTCATTGCTACACGCCTATTTCAGGGTATTTAACGAGTTTATTTCGTTACTTCAGATTTTATTATTATTTTAATTTTTGTCTTTTTGATGTTATTTCAGAACAAAAGCGTTGAATGCATCCATCTCCCTGTGCAATCAATACAACACATTTTTTTGGTTGGTTGCATGGTCTCTTCGTCCCCAGTCACTGTGTGGAGTGGATACCTCAAAGTAAATATTTGTTACTGAATTGTACTTTATCTATATTGATTAAAATACATTCGGAAGTTTTCTTAATACGAAAATAGAGGAATCAAAAGAAGAAAGGATTCGCATCAATATGATTCTTATAAATCAATTTTCGGGAATTACTACTCCAATTTGAAAATGGCGCCGTAATTTTTGATGGCAAGAGTACACTGGTTCGTAAATAATAGCTCCGGTGTTACATGCCAATGTGAATAATTTTTTTGATATATTTGATGCAAATGCTACAAATTTGGCAAAAACTTATCCGGAAATGTAAACAAAACACCTGCTCATAACAGTCACAATACATTTCATGGGAAGCCTCAAAATATTTCGTACAGTTATTATCGTAATTTAAAGTGACTCTTGAACATCTCGACATAAAATCAGGATAAACATTCACAATCATTAAGCTAGGTAACGTCCATAATTGCTAGGTTTTAAATTCTCGAACTTTTAACTAAAACTATTGCTTGAACACCTGTGTACCTCTTGACTGTACGGCCTGTAAACACTTGCAAACAGTTTACGTTGCGTAGAGGCCCAACAGCGTGTTTTTTTTGCGATAGCTTCAACTAAACCTATTTTGACTCAACTACATTTTAATTAAAGTTAGCTCGGTAAAACCAAATCTCCATCATGAAAGCGATGAAAATTCACCAGCTGAACTACGAACTATCGTGCCAGAAACGAAAGGCTCGTCTTACGTACGTCGTGAGCAGGTCGTACATCTGTCAGCAGGTCACTTCACGTCTTCATCTTAGAGCCAGGCTATGCTGAAACAACCTAATCTGTAAGCTTGAGGAAGATATCTCCTCTCACCAGAGAGACACTGAAGAATCCACCTTCGTTTGATGAGCGTCTTTTTTTCTGTAGTTTGAATTGCAAATGAATGAAATGGCACGTATCAGATGTTTTCTTAAAATTGGGATGGGTTTTGACAGCATAAAACCCCGGCGGAACCTAGCTTCATGAAAAACGAGGATCTCTTCGTTATCATGATTATGAGCTTCGATGGTATTTTCAAATCATTTCATATTAGCTACCAGAGTGCAATAACAGTACTGTACTAGAGAAAGCACCTGCGCGCGCATTATGCGTCACAAATTTTACGTCAACATTTTGTCCCATCAATCTTGTGGGGGAAGGATAACTTTGATCAATGCCGTTTTTCTTTGAAAAAACTGTGAATATAGCAAAAAGAGAGCCGGATGTGCACGTCGTAATGGTGATGCCAGCTCAGAGAAGAGTCCCGTGTTCTGGCTGTTGGCCACCGCTGTGTTATCGACCAATGAGCGCCTGGCCCGCCCACATGACCACGTCACAGCGAGCTCCGTGAGGTGGGGAACCACAAATTATTCTAACACCCCTGGGAGTGGGCAGAAATGCCCACATTGATAAGAGGAATTGAGCGAGTGAAATGCATTACTCGTTGCTCAGTATTCGTGTTCTAAATTAACCTTCGGAGAATCTAAACGTTACAACCCCAAATGTTTACTAAGCCGGGAGCCATGGGTAAACTAACGCTCAATTTAACTCAGAAAATATACAGCAGAGTTTATTAACAACGATAGTCAACGCAAATTTGCAGTATAAAGGTATGGGTTTATCATGAACTAGAGTACGTATCCTGTAAAAAATACGGCTCATAATGATGTTCCATAAAACACGTAAATCCCTTAGGTGGGTGAATTTAATTCTATTACTATCAGATTCCTCAAACAACAAAAAGAGTGTTATGAGCGTATCTATGGCGCAAATATTACTATTGTACCTCTTGAAACTTTCTTATGTTAATCCTTCACGTATGGATACCAGATTAATACGTTCATGCTAAAAATACTCGCAATGCAAAAATTATACTTCTATCCGAGAAGTGGTGAAATCAGTGTCACAAATTCTCATGTATGTTCAGCCACGAGAGCCAGAAGTTTCGATGGTTACAGGCAAAAAATGTTATATGGTCGTTAAAATATAAATATGACAGCTACTATTATTTTTCTGGATTGTCTTATTTCTTAAACCAATGGAGATCACAGTCGGCCTCAACTGCCTTCACACACACTAATACCATGAATAAATGTCAACTTATGTAGTTTGAGAGACCAAGGTTACTTTAAGGCTTCCTATTGTCTCACAACATCCTTCTGCCACGCTTACGACATGACAGAGGTAGTAGTGAAAATTTCGATTCTCTAAAGAGCTCATAAGAAAATCTGGGGTTCCTGAGTCACATGCCGTAAATTTGCTATAGTTGTGGTTAATGATTTCATGTACCTCTGAGACAAAAACGAGTCCTTCTCCAATCAGAATACTCTAGGTGAAACATCCAAGCCTCAGCTTCTTTGAGGGTAGAGACAGGTACATTCATGTCATGCCGACGATCTGCAAAGTCTTCAAAATTGTAACTAAAGCATTCGGAGGCTTTGGTGAGAATATTGAGCAGTACATTTCACTTTGTCAAGGTTTATGGGGTTCCGCTTCAACCATCCACTGTGTCGCCTACTCCGTAGATCACATGAGACTGAACTTCTCATGACGCTTATATAAACGTTCAATAAGCTTCCGTTGAATTCAATGTTGTATTTATTCCTCACTCATGTAATTCTCATTCTTTCATGACGCCCAATTTTGCTAACTCCAGTCGAAAAAGTACTTTAGAGGTCGCATGAACAATGAGTTTTCACCTCGACATGTTGAGTTCAAGGGAGCTTCCAACGTGACTAAGTTCAGAATCAATATGAGCGTAAATACATAACGAGATAAATTGACAGTTCTTGCATTTAAATGATCTAATTACCACGAGTTCCTCTGTGAAATGGAGTCGCTAACATAAGCTACTGAAATATTTCGGGAAAAATTCAGTGTAGTGAAGCAGTTAAGTTTACAGTGAGAAATATATCATAACTGTGCTCTACATTTCTTTCGCGAAATGGCTAAAAAATACAACACTGGCACAACACAAGAAGATAAGGATCACACTGTGACAACCACGAAGTCTTACGCATACGACCTGTGAGGCTTCTAAATTTCAATGTTCATGTTGAGAATTACCGATGACTGAACGCGAAAAATTGAGTGAGAATACCTGTATGAGAACAATGATAGATTTGTGAAATGAAAATATATGAGTATTTGGTGATCGGTCATCTTTCCCTGTCATGAGCAAAATATCAGATATCAGATGAACCATAAACATATCGGATGAACTTAACGAACCGATAAAATAATGCAAAGTAACTTCTCAAACCACAAATAAGATAAAAATCTGAATTTAAATACCTGGAGGAATCAAATTTCGAATTACATTTTTTTAAATATGGTATGATCAACTCACACGAAGCTGCAATCGCCACCATCGTGTAACCATCAACTTAGCACTGCCTCCAGAACTCGGCCGCCTTCACTTCACTCACACCGTACGGAAGTTGAGCTGAGACTGTCCAAGCGCTCCTTCTTCCAGGCCTGTTTATTAAAATCGTGACGTCGCAGCCGTGATTTGGAGATTTTGAGCCCTTTGTAATGAATCTATAAGCCAAAATTAGGTTAGCTTCAATCAATTGTTGAATTCTCACAGAACGACGCTATCCAGGCTTTGGAAATTCCTAGGAGATACGTAGGGATGCTTTTTCTGTGAAATGAGCGAATTAAAAAAATCAGTTTCCTATATTTATTTCTGATATTTGGGCCCAGTGTCATCAAATAAGAATATTTAAACCAACTAAATATTACACTTACGCATCTTTTTTCTATATATCAATAGGTTATGATCCCCATTTCATTACAAGAGCAAATGAGTTGCGTAAGGTAAGACTTCTTCCCATCATTTTTCAGATCATGTTGATCCTATACAAGACGAGGTCGTCGAAAATCACATTACAGTGAAAGTTTGGCACGGTTCAACAAGCCATCGAAAAACGCTCCAGACTGGATACTATCATAGAAATCTGCCATGGTACCAACTTCGATGTTTCAAGCGTTATACCATTCAGACTGCGATTTCTATTTTAATAAGCGTATTAATCGAAAAGAATGTAATAAACAAGCCTAATAAAACTTTTGTGATAAAATGTCTGAGGGATCAAAATTCCCGTGATGAAAGATGTGAACAGTCGCAATACATTCTTAAACAATTTATAAATTGTTAAAAAATTTTTTTAAGAATGTATCAGGACCGTTTATATCTTTCATCCAGTGAATTTTGATCCCTCACACATTAAATCCCAAAAGTTTTCATGGAAATTATACGGAGGTATTAATTTATTTCTATTCGATTCCTTTAAAACTGGCGTCGTAGTGCGACCAGTAGTGTGACGTCATTTCTGTGTGGCAAGTCTACGATCAGGCCTCGAGATGTAAGAGGCGTTGTCCCATGTCAAGCTGTCGGGCCTGGCTGCTGCTGCGGCTTATGGCTCCTGCCTGCTCTTAGAAAAATCCTAGCAATAGTTATCTATGTTTCCTGATCGTCAAAATTAACATTTAGAATTCTGACGGTATACAGAGGTATCAAAGAGGTCGGTGTTTGCGCTTGGAACAAAGAAATGACATTTCAAAACAATTTAACTGTGATGAATACAAAATTTAGGGCGATAAGCAGCATTCAGGAAACATTACACGCCACGACAATCAATCGAGAGTTTTTTCCTCATTTCCCACCAACTCTATGCTACAGAATTTGTTACACGTAATTCCCGTTTTATTACACCAATCCGAATTTGGGCTTTTTCATTCTTATAGCCCTTGTATATCTACAGTTTTAGCCAAGGTGAATATTGAAATCACACGATTCAATTTGAGAAGACATTCTATTGGTTTATTATAGCAATGTCTCCCACACTAAACAACTATAGATGCCTTGAAATGTCTTTATTGAAAATAATCAAGCACACGCATCTATAGAAATTAAGAAAATTTCTATATTAATTTAGGGTGCTGTAAAAACTCCATTCCTAGAACTATTATCCCCACATGAAGTTTTTCGTAATGAAAGGGTAAGGGAAATCTTTTTTGCAATATACCCTGGTTTGACTTTTATTGGAATTTAATGAAGTGCTAATCTATTCCAGAAGTGTAATATTGAAGTGTTTGGTCTAGACTAATTAAAAAAAAATTTTTGCGTCACACTTTCATTGCAAGTAATCTATCAAATCGGCTCAGCACCGTTCGATGTCAAGCCCACACACGCCGCTGTAAGAAGGTGTAAACCCCTTAACTTGGCAGGACACCCCTGCCGGCACCGCCAGTCGCCGACCTTCTCTCCACGATGTGCATGCAAGGCTTAATTTGTTGCGATTGATACGCGACGGTTGCGTGCTTAGTTCTTAAGACTGTTGAAAATGAATGGAATTGGATACAGTGTTTTCCAAGCCCGAGAACGAATCTATTACATGCTGATTTTCTGCTTGGAAATAGCGTAAAAAACATTGTATCGAAATAGATTATACAGTAAGAGTAATAAACTGAAGTATCTTTTCTTTTAGTTTAAATGAAGTTTTCGATCCATTATCTATTCCACAATTTTTTCAGTACTACGTGCATTTCGTCAGCCTGTCAGCGGAAAAAAGAGACCACGAGGTTGACAGTTCAAAGAAACAGGCGCTGCGCTCAGTGATAGTGCTTTGATCACCAGTGACACTAATTATATTTAGTTTAGCATCAAAGACCTGAAGAAGAAGGGAACACTGACGGTTCTTTTCTCTGGAGAACATGACTGCCGTGAGTTTTGGGCGAATTAGTGCTTCTTTGGGAGACTGATGGTTCGCTACCAAATATGTTTTGTCCTTGTCGTTGTATTTTTATTTTGTTCTTTCAAGCAAGTACTATTTACTCACCATGGCCGGAGCACTACAGTCAGATACAATTCATCAAATGCAAAGATCTGTAGAAATTAACAGGATCAAAAATATTAACGTCGCTCCTAAAATGTCCACTGATACAAGGATGCATAGCTATATTTGCTTTTATTCTTGAGACGTGATCACGTCCAGCTTTTAGCTAAAACGAAAATAGATCGTAGAGAATTTATTCCATGCATTATTTACTCAGAGTTTCGTATGCGTCAGGATATCAATGAGGTCGTGGCCCAGATCCGGAAGGGGGACAAGATTGGGCTGTTGGTGTACCTGCACCACGGGGGTGACGCCAACGCCCGCAATTCCATGGGCTGGACGCTGCTGCACATCGCGTGCTTCGAGGGCAAAACTGAGATCGTGCAAATCCTCCTCGACAATGGAGCTCAAGTACGTGCACGGTCACGGGGCTTGGCCATGAGCCGCCTGTCACGAGATCATTTATTTTGGTCTTGGTTCAGTGTCGGAACGAAGCAGATGTGACAGACAGATAATGCTCGTTAGAACAGGGCTCAAAATACCCACCCTTCAGTTATAACGTTGGCCCGAGACGGGGGAATAGATGTGACCTAGTCGTTTCAAAACCCTCAATGTCTCTTCACTTCCCAAACAATAAATCTGGTCGAGCTCCGCTGGTTGTCATGAGCTCTCTTATTCAGTGTTGTCTCCATCAATACTCCAGTTTTTCAATAGGACGTATTGATGCCTTCGAGCACCAGAGTATTGTGGGATACCGCTTTCTGATCTTCCCAGCGATTTAACATTGTAGTCGGCGATTGAAAGGAAGTAAAAATAGGGTCTTATGGCCATGCTTGTGTCTAGGAGTAGAACTACTTTTCAATGAATGCGGATATGAGCTCAAAAAGGGAGGGAATTGGTTTTGATCGAAGCCTCGAGTGTTGTTGTGCTGGACGAAATTATGCTCGTGGCCTTCTTGATCATGTGAATGCATTTTTTTGTAATCAAACTGAAATTGAATACTTGAATCGTACAAGCAAGATGTTTTTTAAACTATTTTATTAACTATTTTATTGTCATCAGGAAACGAATTCCATGGTAATAAGGCTTGTTGTGCGTCCCTCAGAATAGTCCTTTTTGTTGAACACCATAGCAAGTTGGGGTTATTCAATATGCTTGGTGACTAGAACGCCTATAACAGTTACACCAACAAATAATTTATCTGGAAATATGAAGTTCACCAGTATGACAATCACTGCATTTATTGTACATTTTTAATGAATGAGTTGGATGTAATATAAGTTGAAGTATGTTGGCCTGCATAAATTCTAGGCTTGATTAATCAAAATGTTCTTGTATTTATATAAATTTGCGTAGAGCTCATCGAATTTGATCAAAAAAAGAAATTAATCGAAGAGTAGATGGCAGGTTTTTCTAGATGCTTTCGCTTCTCATTCAGTCGAACTTTAAATTCTTGGGTATTTCTGTTGACGGATATTATTTTATTTTTCGTTATGGTTTATTTTTTCTCATTTTTTCCGGAGTAGAATTTTAAAATTCTTCTATATAATCATTTGAAATTGCTTGCTTGATCAATATTGTAGAGATTGAATTTTAATTTCTCGCCAATACTTGATGTTTGGTTGAACGAGAACTCATGCGTTTGGCTCTGGCACTCGTATCACTGTTACATCACAGCACGAAAACCACCGACTGCCATGGGTCGAACGCTAGCGATGTTGCTCGGCTCTTTTCGACCACGCCTGGCTCTTAGAAAAATGTATCAAAGCCAACTCTTTTAACTCATTTTAATCCCTAATTTTGAAAAAAATGATTCCACAAAAAAGTTGTAATAAAATAATTTTTACGTTTTCAAAAAACACGTGTTTTCAACAACTGTGTGTCAATTATGTTAAAATATTTTAACACTTTAATTATCTTGAAAGTAGGTTGCTATTTCGATGTGCAAATGTTACACAACTGTATTGCGTTTTACAAAATCAAATTGCATAATTTTGCCCGATAAACTTTTTACTTTAAAGCTACTCATGACAATTTTTTTGATCTAGTTTGCGTTGTTACCATCTGAAGAAGAAACCCAAGAAATCTTGTTTACATCGTGACATGTCGAGGATGACGGCGTTTTACACTCGTCACAACTCCCTAGCACTTAGCCATAATTCTCAATTTTGCCAAACTTGAGTGACGAATAGAAACATAATTACAGATTTTTTTCTGAAAGTTGTTGAAACTTGCGATCAGCGCGGTGAGTGCGGCAAGTTGCCTGCAGTTGAAGTGGTCTGGTGTCGCAGGTGAACGCGTGTACGACAGACATGGCGACGCCGCTGCACAGGGCGTCCTCTCAGGGCTGCAAGGGCGCCGTCGCCGCTCTGCTCAACAAAAACGCATACGTCAACGCTCAGGTGGGCTGTGGTGGCGTGCAGGTGGGCTGTGGTGGCGTGCAGGTGGGCTGTGGTGGCGTGCAGGTGGGCTGTGGCAGCGTCCATGTGGGTTGTGGTAGGGTGCATGTGGGCTGTGGTGGCGTCCATGTGGGTTGTGGTAGGGTGCATGTGGGCTGTGTCAAGGTGTAGATGGGTTATGACACGGTGTAGATGAGCTGCAGTAGCGTGTAGGTTTGCTGTGACACTGTAGGTGGGCTGTAACAACGCTCAGGTTTTTCAATCAGAAACTAAAACATTGAAAACACCAGGAAACTCATGTGATGGCATTGAGCAATAATTTAAGTTTTTGATTTACACCCCACTAAAGAAAATGAAAATTACGCGTGCCAAAAAAAAAAATTTCTCCCGATTCCTTTGAATACTTGCAGCCACTACAGTACGCTTCCTTTGACCGACATTGCAAACTCCTCCGATGAGGACACGACTCCCATCCTGACTTTACAATCTCCTCCAAGCGTCCCCTCACTGAGGTGTGACCTACCACGTTCGCACGCAACCTTTTGCCCGATACAACAAAACAGCAGCCCTTTTCTACTCAACTCGAAGGAGTGTTAAGTAAATTCTACGCTCCTAGTTCAACAGTCCAAGATGAGCCTCGACAACAAGAACCACAACGAATCCTAATCTTCTTATCGATCAATAAGTTTTCTATTCTGGCAGACAAACGCATGTTTGACCTGAAGCCCGTTCGCTCGCACTGCTCGCTATTGTTTTCAAAGTTTACCCAGTTACTTCGACACTATTCTTGCGGTAATGCCTAATTGAAACGGTACTAAATGACCTAAACGATGAAATATCGGAAACTTAAAATTTTTCTTCTTAACATATAGTTCATAAAAGATTTTGATAGAATATACTTGAATGGTTTATTGAAGTTTTTGATAGAATTTACTTGTACTTTTTAATGCAGAAACAAATAAAGAAAACTTTGAGTTCGTATTTTCCGTCTAACTCAGTAATATTAAACTTAACATCCTTTCCGAACCAATGGCACGTGCAAATTCGTACGTGCAATAATTCGTTGCATACACCGTAATCTAGCTCGCACGTCATTCGGGTTGGTGGGTTTCTAATAATGAAAAACTCATTTCAAAGACGCACAGACCGTTCAAATTTCCATTTTATGCGTCCTTATTTCATATTCGCATTGCTCCTTGTGTGTTTTCGTCGACAAATGTCAGCTATGACTGCCAGCTTGCGGGGTATGTGCGTCATATACTGAGCGCTCAAAAGTTGTTTGTTTGTTGTGAGGGTTTATCAGCCTGGCAGCGACAATGAATCTTCATCAGTTCATATAACGCGTAAATGGTGCTTTTATTCTCACGTCATGAAAACAGCGCTGACGTTTATTATTGCTACAGCAGACGCTTTGATCAAAAAGCTGTGGCAGACAGTTCAAGAGACTGAAATTTTTCTTTCAAGCAGGCGGCAATTCACTTCGATCAAAATGTTCTCATTGGGAATAGAAATTACTACAAATTTTATGAGCAACAAAAATTTTGGACTAAGGTAAATTGTTCAATAGTCATCGAATACATTGCAGCATTGAGTATGACGATTTCGTTCATTTCTTTTCTGACTTCTCAATCTTACGAAAATTATCCAGTTCATCATGTGTTAAAAGGAAAATTACTTCTCGTTTATTCGTCGATCTCGTTAAATCGTCCCTAAAACGAGCACTGCTGAATAAAGAAATGCGGGTGATTTATCCTCAGGATATTGGTAAATTAACAGGAAATCGGATTAACTTTATCATTGATTTGTCCTCAAAGTGAATGAATAGAAATTCGACGAATTAACTAGAACCATACGAGTAATGCTAATTTTAAGAAATTTCTGAAATTTTTAAATTAAGCTCAACGAAAAACGACAATATAACAAGTGACTGTCTATTTCTTCGGAGAACTCCAATGAGTACTATAGAATTCAAGGACTTCTCAGTCATGGGCACTTTTTTCGTATTGAAAACAGCATGGGAAGAGTTCCAAAATAAAAATTGAAGTTTTTAGCTTTGCTGGGCATGCAAGTGAAAAGGGTATGCAAATGAATAGGAAAATAAAATACCTGAAGGACGAGTAAGAATTGGACGTGAGAAAAGGGATACTAGTTCACACAATCCATTTAAGAACGACGAAATAACCGGGATCTTGAGTTTAGTAATTTCTTCGAAAGTTGAATTGTAAAATGCTGTCATTGGCAGTATCTCGACTTTCTTTAGAAAACTTAGTCTCTCGCTAATTCATTTCTGGCGGAAATAACCGACAAGAAGTAGTTCGTATTTTAACACAATTAAGCACTTTGTCTAGTAAATGAAAGTAATGTAAAGAATTTAGCAGGCGTTGGGGAAGTGCTCATGTAAATGACAGCCCATAATACGACCATATAATACCAAAACACAATGAAGAAATCTAGTCTACATAGAAGATATGTGGAATGCAAAATGGCCTATGAACCATCAAACCTGAACAAGAGCAGCTCCTTGTGATCAGAGTTATCATCTTTATTCCTTTACTTCTAGCAACTCAAAACTGCTGGTAACTTAATCCTAGTGATTGTGTTCACTTCAGTAAAATGACCTCCAGCTTGAATTTTTGGGGGCCAACGCAGTATTTTACGATGTAGAAGTTTGCTCACAAATGTGCACACTGACGGGCTTGAATTTGGATATTATTTCTCTGACCGTACAGGTTCCTTAAATCTTTGTGGCTTTTCATGACGGGAATTGTGACGCTTAGTTACGCTTAGTAAACCATAAACCAGCAGCGGCTGAAAGGAAAAATTGCTAACACAAATTACCAGGTTCATAGCTCGTGACTCTGTTAAATAAGGTGATATAAAAATATATGATTACAGTTAAATACTGTGATAAATCTGAGTAAAATCTTTACTTAATCTTGAGCAGAGTAAAGATGCTTACAAAAACGTTGGTCGGATACTTCAAGGTTTGCCATTAAAAACAGACAATGTGTAAGAACTGTGAAAAATATCATTCCTTTACGAACACGACATCGATTTAAACTTAGAATTTGTAATCATTATTAAATTAGCAATGAACTAAAAACATCAAAACACGAACTAAAAACATCATTGAAACATCAAGTCAACGCAAAGAAAAACTCTTAAAACCTAAAGAACATAATATCACTGATAGGTTATCATTGGCTCTACAAACTATTTATAATTTATATATGTCCTTAGCATGTTTTTCATGTTTTGCCTCTTTTTCTGCGAATTGACGTTACGTTTCCGTTGTGTTCTTAGTTTTTCTGTTATCGTTTTCTTCCAACATTGCGTGTTTTGTGTTCTTTCAGACTGCATTTTGAATGCTGTTTCGTTGCTGCTAGTGTGCGAATATACAATGCGTCTGTCCTAAATCTAAAGTCCATCATGTTCCAGAAGAAATTGATATTTCTCGTCCTATTCCTCGTTCTCTCTTTTGCACTAAAGAATTCCTATAGATCAATATTTTTGACAGGACAAGAATGGCAACACAGCGCTGCACGAGGCGGCGAAAGGAGCCTTCACTTCCATCGTGAAGGCCCTCATCAACCAGAAGGCAGACAAGGATAAACTCAACAATAGAAAACAGAGGTTCACTGACTTGGTGAGAAATTATTCAATATAATATGCATTATGGTCTGGGTTAAAATATAAATAATTCCATTGTTTTATCGAAGCTATACTACGACGCCAAATTCTGAGTGGTGTAACTGGGAACAGCAAAAATTTTCCGAAATAAACTCCTCATCACTTTTCAATGACCGAGAGTAATGGAAAATCGAAAGTAAATGACACTCAAATATCAGAACACGTTTTCAAATTTCCCGTGATGAAACGCAAATATTTTAAATTCCAATGTTATTCCCAATTTTTAATTACTAGGATGTTCTACAATGCACAAACAGAAAATAAACAGGGAAATCGTGCTCTGCAGTATTGTTTTCGAAATCAACCTAGAATTCATGCAACAGCCAGAAATAGAGTGAATATTTTTATTCATCGCAACGTTGCTCGATAGGTGCCCGAATCTTTTTTTGGTGAGAGACCGTGCCCTGAAAAGAGTTACCCTACTGCTTAGGAACTGGCATTTTATTTAGGAGCTCAAATTTTCCAAGGTCGAAATTTCTCAGAATAAAATATGCGTAAGAAATGTTGGCAACTTCTATTTACGCGAGTTAGCATTTTCAAAACAATTGAAAACATTGCCCAGAAAACTGGCATCGCTGTCACTTCTGCGCAACATGTTGCTGAGCACTCGAACACATATCCCTTGTTGGTCCTGATTGATGACGCCTGTTGCCAACGCTTTTGTTACTTCGTATTCGACCGCAAATTAGTTTCTCCTCACATCACGACATGAAAAGAAAAATAAAACCTGCAAGTACTTCGCTGGGCTCATTGCTGTAAGAAAATTATTAGACTGAACCAAAGTGATGCCAGGTTTTTGTAAATGAAACTGTTAACTGCATTCAAGTGAAACATCGTTTGAAAAAACGGTGGTTAGTTATTACGATTTTTCCTTTGAGATTATTGAAATGGAGTCGATAGTTTTAACTTTTCCCTCTATCCTATCAAATATCATTTCATGCTTCTTTTTTTTTGCGAGGTCCTATTCCTGAGTAGGCATGTTACTGATGACGGAAAGTGACCACCAAAATTAAAGAGCAACGATCATTGGGCAAACAGACTACGAATAAAGGAGAACTTGATTAAAACACGCTCAATATTGAGCATTTGGTGGAATATAGGACGAATTATCAGTTAGAATAACAACGTGGAATTCACTGCTAATTTCTTCATTCTCGAAAATAAAGTCTGTCGTTTCAATAAACAGAACGAACGTCTCAACTAACAATACAATGATGTCTACCCTCGTATAACGATTGAAGGATTTACCCAAAATTTTGGACTGATAGCCTGAGAAGTATTCCTTCATTTATTCTTTATTTTCTTTTGACATTGTATCATCTGGATATTATTTACTTTTTATTACTGAATAATTTTAACGTACTTAGATAATTTTCGGTTGGCAACTAGAGACGGGATTGAAAACAAGTTGTACTCGCTTTAAAGTTAAAATAAAAAATGCAAGTGTGGAACATGAGTTTACTGACAAATAGAATGAAGCTCTAAAACGCCGAGGTGATAAAATTAATGCGTAAATATTTAAATTCTTTCGTCTTTAACGTAGATCCAAATTGGGGTATAATATGTTACTGAATTCGGACGAATAATGTTATACACGACTTCAAATGGATGTTTATGTATGCGAAGTTACGGTTTAAATAATTATTTTATATTTTCAGCATAGGCAACATACCAATGCCATAATTTCTCGCGTCTTAATGTTACGAACAAAAACGTGCACGTAAAGTAAAACCTTTTCCTTCTACGATTTCTTTTTACCAATTTTCTGTTTTAAATGTAATTTTAAAATTGAACCGTTCATATCGTTGCCAGCAATTCGAGGTCACTGCACAAGTAATTTGAAAAATGTGAAGTCATCAATTTACAAAAATATTCTCTTTCCTACCAACTTATGGAAAAAAATTGACAGATGAAGAAGAGAACAGAGTCACTGTCCCTCTAATTTTTTTTAGCAAAATCTCAAAAGAAAACGGAAATTGTTGGTAAAACCTGTGACTAAATGTATTTTACGACGTTGAAATTCGTGAATGACAATGAGAAGCAAATATTTCTATCGAAAATAAAGGCCAATATTGATTTCATTATTGTCAACGATTTTTAAAATTTCGTAGCCACATTTAGGCAATTGGAGACATTATAAGACGTTTTACATGAATGATGTTGTGCTCGCAACTGCTGAGTTTTCGAGATAAATAACGTTCAGGTAAGAATAGCATTAACGGCAGTTTCGATTCGGCTCTTCCGGCGTTTCGCGGATGCAGAACACGTGAAGTTTCTTGGCGGAAACATCGGGCTCAGTAGGGCTAAGTTAAGTTATTTTAGGTTTACTTAGGTTAGTTTATTTAACTAACCTAACTTTGCCTAACCTCACCTATCGTTACGTCAAAATCGTATTTCAGCTTATTTACGTGTCCCTTTGTTCAATTTTATACACGAATTTTATTTTATCTATAACTTAAAAGTTGAATTTCTCGAAAAGTAAGCATTTGCGAGCAAAATGTCATTCGTGTAAAACGTCTTAAAAGGTACCCTATTACCTTAATGTAACAACAAAATTTTAAAATCGTTGACAACAGTAAAATTAATTTTCACCAAAATATAATCTGGAACCGCTTACAGCTTTGTTATGATGATACCTGACTTATCAGCGGTACGTTGTTCGTCGTTGGAGCCAGTTTATAAGTACAGCGACATGTTATTGTAGAGCTGGGCGTAACATCAGGGGTACCAGATAACTACTCGTCACCATGTCGTAACAACGTACGGTAGTTCTCCTTTGGGTTGCGTGATTGTCTGTTCAACAATTTATGCATAAATTGAATGCTCGTTCAGACTCTACAGAGCTTTGTATTGATTACCCAGCGTAGATTTTTAATAACTTAACTAAACCTAACTTAACTTCCGGATACCATATTACTTGAATTTCTACTCCTTTACTGAGAAACCGAATCACCGTTGATCGAACACTTGTCAATAATGAGTTTCAAGTATTACATTTCTAGGAAATTATTCGTTTTAGAGGAATCAAACTAGCAGGGAGTTCTTAACATTGTAGTTTACATGAATGGTTAACGAGAAATGACATGAACTGGAAAAATTGTCTCGATCTGTTCCAATATGAGAAATGAGTTTTAAAGCATTTGTGAAAAAGTTAGTAACATTGCGCGTACTTGCTGCCCCAGTTAAGATTTTCTGCAATTCTTTATCAAATATGAAACTTGAATTAGATTTCTTAGATCGGAAGGCTTTGGCGCTGCAACTTGAATCTTTTATTCTTTGCACATATTTACTGTTACTTTCAAGTCGGATACTGGCTTACAAAAGAACATTGATTCGAGTTAGTATGATCTGCAGTCTCCCATACTTGACATGTGTTCTGGATCAATGCCATGTTGAAATGTTTAAAGTCTTGTAGCAGAACTGCAAAAATTATTTCCAAACATGTTCCCGCAGCTACATATGCAATCCATACTCCCTTATGTAGCAGACGGCTCCGGGTCCCCTTGACCAAATGATGAAAAACATCCTCGAAATGACGCATCTTCCACCTTGCTTTCCCTTCTTGAACATATTGGGTTCAAAGCAAGATTACAAATTGAAAATACAGTTATTTATTGGGGAAAATAAAAACGAAAATTGGAAATATAAAGTGAATTTTCTATCATTGTCAGCACAGAAGGGGATGGATTTTCTATTTTATATCATTCAACTTAAAGTTATCACTGCCTTTCTTTTTTTTGAGACACCATTGATTATTATTTTATCCTTTCAGGAGGCATAGAATGGACAATAGATTCAGGTTAGTTAGATTTGTCTACTCTAAGCTATGTGGAATGGCACCCCTAGGTACTACGGCTATTGAAGGCCAACAGGACTTGAGTTTTAAGGCCCCCTTTGCTTCTTTCAGTTTTAGTTCTTTCTTCGCTGTCTCTTTTTTGTGTTTCCTTCTTATTTGCAGAGTATCCTGCGCGGGAACACAACTCGTGTATAGGTACCCCGTTTTCTTAAGCTCGTACTAAATGGTCTTTTCCCTTCGCTTTTTTGAGATCGCCTTTGTTCTAGCGAGGAAATCCTAAAGTAACTCATGTAATGAAAGTAATTGTAAGAATAGTGGTTAATTTTTTGATATTATTGTCATTTTTTGAGATATCTGTATTTGAAGACTCGTAACTGCTGAATTCAGCTACGCAACGAAACCGTGCAAACAAGTATTTGAAACAGAAATTGGCAAGAGAATTTTTCTTCCATCATGCAATGAAAAGTAACTATCTTTACCAGCACAGTTTATTAACTAGGTAAAATTTGTGAAAGACATTTACCGAGTACAGCTGCTCGTACTGGCAGAATGAAGTTATGAATTTTTGTCATAATATGATACGAGGTAGCCAAAAAAAGTTCTGCCCGTTCCTAAAGGAAAAAATAAAACGCTTCACACTATGTGTAACTTATATTTAGTCTTCGAAGTAATCGCCATCGACATCCAGCACCTTTTGCCAACGTGTCTACAGCTGTTCAATCCCCTTGCTGTAAAAATCGGGGGTTTAGGACGCAGAGAAGTCCATGAGGGTCTGGCGCAAGTCTACTTCATAAGTGAAGGATTTCCCACGAAGATGATTATCCAGGGAGTGGAAGAGGTGGTAATCGGATGGCGCAAGGTCTGGTGAAAAAGGTGGATGGTACAAAGTCTACCACCCAAGTTGCTTTATGGTATCCCTGACCATTCGCGCAACATGCGGCCTCGGCGTTGACATGGAGGAAAAGCGCATCTTTGCGATTCACCAGCGCTGTCTCATTCTGGCGTAATGCCTGTTGCACACGTCCTAATTACTTGGTAGCAGCAAATAATGAACCACTTGACGACCTGTCTTCCAGACACAATGCATAATCTTGCGTGGGTGCATAGGCGGTTTTGCGGTGTGAGGGACAGCATCTTGAGGTGACACCCAATGTCTGGAACGCTTGGGAGTTTCGTACAGAACCCACTTTTCATCACTGCATGGTAAGCACTCAATTGAATAAGGATGCGGTACGGTGGCGAGAAAGCAGCGATGCGTTTGCTGCCCCTCGTTATTTCTTCTGGACCTCCAACAGCGTATGCGGAATCCGCTTGTTAAGTTTGTACGCCTTATCTAGGCGGTGCAGGTGAAGTCAGTTTCATCGGAAACATTTACCTGTCATGCTAGTTTACCACACGTTAGACTACTGTCCTGTTCAATGGCTGCATTCAGGACTCCGTCATTCAAGACCTGTGGTCATCCACTGCAAGGCTCCTCACAGAGGGACCTACTTGAATTTTTTAAATCAACGCCGTTCATTTACAGCCTATTCCCAAACGCTTGATATATGCGGCGACTTGATGCAGCGGTTGATAAGCCCATTTTGAATTCGTAAAGCAAACAGCCCCGAAAGAGATCTGTAGACACTTCCATTCTACTCCACTGCTATTCGACTGATAACTGACGGCTAAGCACGGTGCGCTTGTTTTTATGAGGTCTGTTGTTAATACTTTACGCTGTCCGAATCTGAAAACAATTGTTAAACCCATTGCGTATATGTATCAACTTCATTGTATGGCTAATCAAAAAAAGGATAGAACTTTTTTGGTTACCTTGTATATTTGCAATAGAATTGCAAAACCTTCATCGTAAAGTGCTGACGCACTTGACTCAAATCGAGGGGCAAGAAAACTGCTTCAGAAAGATTTTTGAGGAGGATAACTTTAATTGATGATATTAAAGTTTAAATAGAAGAAAAACGCCATTAAATTTACCGTTGCAAATGTCTTGAAAAAGTTTGGGATAAAATTTCACCGTTATGCAGATTCAAACAGTGTTGAAAACATTGCAGGTTTAATTTTACTGCAATTAAGCTATGTCAAGCTTTTATTTTGTACAGATACTCTGCAATTCTTTGTGTCAAACTATGAACATTTGGCTCCGTAATCGTAATTATACATCGAGTGCAGTTATGAAGTGTTTTTTAATTCAGTGTTTTATTTTGAGTGGCACAATGTGTCTGCGCGCTTTGTAGTTTCTTTCTTTAAAATGTTACAGATGTATCAAACAAGTACGAGTGACCTCAAACCTCATAACCAAACAAATGCTATTAATTTTTTTAGTATGTCCACTATATAAATCCAAATGATGTGTTTTATGTGCTCTCAGGATACAGTTCTATCTAATATAATCCATCGTGTGAGTTCTAGCGCCTAATAGTAATTGACATTGAGTTAGTATTATACTAGTATATTTCTTTCTATGTAGGTTGGGCAGCAACTGATGCCTGCAGTAGCAAGTGGCGACACCGAGACCCTGACGCAGTGGCTGGACTGGGGCCTGAGCCCCAACACCTGCGGCAGTCTGGGCTGGTCCCTGCTACATCACGCCTGTGTCAGCGGCCAGACCGAGGTGGCGGCGCTCCTCATTGACCGGTCAGCATCTAGCCCATGCACGTCACTCCGTCTTGTGTCATTCTCTTTGCTATCACTTTTCCTGCATAGACAAGTCACTGTGCCTTCCTATTGGGCTTAGTGTTTACAGAATGCGGTCATTTCTAGTAGACTGATGTGTGTGTTCTAACTTTACCACCAGATTTTATTTTGATTCCGAAAGGAAGTAAACGGAGTTTCTCTCTGGAATAAAATTTTGCATCGAATATAATCAATACGGAAATTGAATGAGAATAACTGCAAGCTCCTTTTACTGGCTCATATTCTTTTAAATACGTGATTTTATGAGACGTCACTCTCAAAATGTTCGAGTTTATACGTGACGGAAGATCGAGACATTTTGAAAGTTTAATGCGACAATATTTGACTAGGTTAAGGGAAAAGTAGTCAAGCACATATACTGAATTCATTGTAATATTCCCCACTTGAGGAAATGTGATGCGTTTGCGGGGACTGGCGGTGGGCAATATGCTTAGATTAGCTAGGCTTGTCTTTCCTACGCTGTGGGAACTAGCGGCCCAGGGGCGATATTGTTAGGTAACCTCAGCTATAGAGAGACCTTTTGGACTTTCATCTTCCGCACCCACTTTGTTTCCTCATGTTTTCAGGCCATCTTTGCTATCTTTTCGACCTCTTCCACCCAACTCACTGTTTCTATGCTTAGGGTATCCTGTATGGGAACACACCTTAGGCATTTATTCTCCGCTGTCTACAGTTCATGCTAAAAGGTCCTTTCTCTTAGCTCTCTTGAGAACTCCTGTGTTGTGGCTAGAGAGTTTTAAAATATCTAATATAATAATTACGTACAAAAGCATCTCTTCCTAAATAATTCTCAGGAAAGCTTCACACCTAAATCGACAGCAGCGTTTGAAAAACACCACATTGGAATCTAGTCTGTGCTCAACTCTTACTGACCTGAGGAAGTTTGTTTCTAACTCCTGTATTCGTTTCATCAAGTGGGGGTGTTGGTTCAGGGAGAGGGTTACGAGAAGAGGTTAGGAGCGTTTATTTTCTGCCGAATTTTTAAATAATCATGATCAGCATCCGTGGAGCATTTATGGTGAATCTGCATCAGTGGTGCATCAGTATCAGTGATGAAATGAGTTTTCTTGAATGAAGGAAAGTGGTAGGATACGGTGTCGCCATTTTTGATTAAGCCTCATTTTTTATGCATGATGCGGTTTAAACCTGATCTACAAAATCAAGATGATAATGAGGTATTATTTTCACTAATGCCAGGTACGGTTCAATGCTGAACTGCAATTTCAAAATTTATCAAAAAGCCATTTCACGCTTTAGAATAAACTTCTTCGCAAGATTTGATGTCTTGTAAATCGCTATAATTTAAGTTCGCTTATTAATTCCATGTACTTTGATCTGTACGTCAAAAGAGACAGAATTCAATACGTGAATAAGGTATGACCTGATTCACTTCATTTATGAAGAATTGAACCGAACCATGGAATTTAAAATATTTTGGTAATTCTATGCATGATTAGTATAAATAAATGAATTTGATGCGAAAGAAAATCACTAAGTCAACGGTAAATAAGTACACTTGAACTTTTCAAGGAATTTTTCATCGGGGTTAATATTTCGTTTGGATGACAACTCAACAGAAATTATTTTCATGCTGTTTTTGTCGAGAAACAGAGAATAGAGCTTTGTTGAGAGTAAAAATGTGATACCTTGATTTAGGGTTTGTACTCTCTTTGCTTACTATTATAAATTTAAACTTCGTGTTAAGAAATGTATTGGTGACAGTCAACACTGTTGCAGCTTGGGACATACTGAATTTCTACTCGGAAAATATTTGAACATCGCTTACTTGAAGAAATCTCACCTACCATTATTTCCTCTTCACTTTCGTTGCCTTTTTGTACTCTTTTCAATCCCGCTCAAGAATCGGATTCTGTATTCACCAGAGGAGCAAACTTGGAAACCCTCGACAGCAACAAGAGCTCTGCTCTGCACGCAGCGTCATTTCACGGCAGCAAAGACATCGTCAAACTCCTCCTCAAGAATGGGGCAAGCCCCAACCTGCAGGTGATAATTTGTTGCCCCTAAGCTCATTAGTTTCTTAATCCTTTAGTTATATCAGCACTGCTTACTATTTAGTAATAATTTTCATTTTTCTAAAAGCTCACACAATATTGTTTCTCACATTCTCACACAAGGTTATTAATACTGATGATTGATGAGGTTGAAAATGTGTAAATTATTCTCCAAGTTAAAAATAAACGAAAGTTTTCGTTGCGTGAGAAATTGTTTCAGAAATATAAAAAGTTCGTTTAAGAAACAAGAAATAGAAATCGTTCGCTACCTAGAACATACTAATGTTGTATGTCACAAATTTTCTTAGGACATCACTTTCCAATGTACCTCTTGTGATGGTGTGAACTGAGCCCGATACGATACTCCCTCAGGACCAGCGCGGTAACACGTCCCTGCACTCGGCGGTGTCCGGCAGCCACGCTGAGGTCATCAACCTGCTGCTGGAGGGCGGCGCGGATACCTCCATAGCCAACAACGAGAACATGGTCTTCAAGCACATCGTGAGGCTCAAAATATCACTTGAACTCCTTTAAATCAAAGTTTTTAGAGTATTCAATGGACTAGACTCGAGTACCTCAAAATTTACAGCATAGATGCGTCTTCAAATTCTTAGACTTGATGTGAGAAAATAGCGTGTGAATTTACGTAACCCAAAGGTCATGAATGTTTTGATTTCAGACTTACCCTGTTTTTAGGCTCGAGTTTCTTAACCCGATAATTGTCCGCGAATTAAAATTTCAAAATCTGACATCAATGTGAATTACCGCCAGCGAAGAGAATTGAGTTGGGTGTATAGATGAAAAATTTGTCTGACGGCAACTGTGGAAACCTTCCCAAATTCATCAACTCCCCCTAATTTAAAACACTTATAGCTTGGTACTCATCTGTAGACTGGGATTTCTTAAGCAAAAGAAATAGTTTTCAAATTCGTCCTGCAGGTGAAGGACGTGCTTGTCAAGACGGTTCACGAAGGCAAGACCTCTCAAGTGGCGGCGCTGCTGAAAGGCCACGCAGACCCTGACACTAGAGACGTCTTTGGCACCCCGCTCATCTGCGTCGCTGCCTTCAATGTCAGTCCTCGCAGGTTTGGTGCCTGTCGACAGTCAGTGTCACAATGTTTCAAAAATTACTCAAGATATTGTTTAGAAAATTTTCTATGAATGGGAGTCATCATCAGAGTCGCATTCTGCTCAAATTTTTATAAATATTCCTGCGAAGGATTCGAAGTAAAAATTGACCAATATTCAAACATTTGTTGTCATTTTATATTTCGTATATCATATTTGTTAATTACGTTAGTCTGCTTTTATCCACTATCATACATTTACGGAAGCAAATCGAATGCTCATTTTATCAAAGAAAAAATTCCTATGGGCCCGTACTCCAAACTAGTTCTTGAATAAATCGTTTTTCAAAGAAGTCTGATAAGATCAACAAGCTTTAAAAGTAATTACGTCAAGTCTCTCGGTTCATTTTGAGTAATTATTTTCTTATTTTGATGCACCAAAAATCCTAACTTATATTTGGAAGCCATTTTTATACGTGCGATTGATACACCAATGACTGACTAAAATGTTCAACGCATAGCTTCAATTGGTGCTTATTTGAAATGAAGTTGAACTTAGTTTCCTATTTTCAAAACTAGAATTTTGGAAACGCAATGATGGACATGAACAAATTCTAATCGAATTAGTCCTATTATCCTTTCTGACTAATAATTTGTCCTGGGCTTCATTTTTCATTGCGCTAACTCTTGACATTTAAATTTCGATGGCAGAAAGACCTGCTCGTGGTGGACGCCCTGCTGGAGGCCGGGGCGGACCCAAATCTCAGCTCCACAGACTCCAAGAAAACAGCCCTCCACTACGCTGCGTTCTGGGATGATCTTTTTATAATAAAGTCCTTGCTGGATCGCAAGGCTAAAGTAGATCCGGTGGTGAGCTTCATACGATTGTGCGGAACCTAACCAATATAAGTATGTAATGTACTCTACAAAAGAACCTTAATTTGAATATCTTTTTTGGTTACGATTGAATTCAAGGGATCGGTTTTGAAAACTAAATGTTCGATTTAAGAAAGGCAATCTATTGAAAAGTCTTAGTTGGTCTCAGCGTGGGAAATAAATTCTTAGTAGAATGGTTAATTTACACATTAAGAACAAATTGATCCGTGAAAGCTATCAGTATAAGGACTACATTTGTCGACCTAAATATCGTTGTCTATTTTATGGTTAAGTTATTTTTTTCTGCAAAGCTAGGAAGGCTCAACAATTTTCAAAATGTAGCTCTTCCTACCATTTAATCTAAAATATAGAGCAGCAATGTTAGGAAGTACAGTTTGCACAGTTCTAAGTTGTTCATCACTTTGATCGGACGCAGGACAGATTAGGCAACACTCCACTCCACGACGCCGCCAACGAAGGGCGAGTGGACGTGATCACGATGCTGACCGGACGACTTGCTGCCATCAACATACCTAACCTCGACGGCAACACGCCTCTGCATCTCGCTGCCAGGGCTGGCGAAACTGCTGCAGTAGAACTTCTCTTAGAAAAGGGCGCTAACGAAAGTTTTCGGAACAAAAATGGACAATTGTACTCTGACCTGGTAAGTGGCTAAGAGACATGTAGCGGAGATCAATATTGGGCAATAGCAAGCTGACTTTTCAAAATAGTATATTGTAATACTACGTTCATATAATGAATGGTTTATCTTCCGCGGGGCCGCTTAGCACATTATCATCGAGTTTCGCTCAAATTGAAAAATCTGATATTTGAAAGGCATTCAAGAGGAATTTTCATGCATATCTTAATCGCGGTTTAGCGTGCTCTCCCGAGGTTGTGCTTCATAATATCTGCAGTACTATTCTTTAAATTACAGACACGTGTAATACTGAACGCGCTCAAATATTGAAAAATTTGTTGCTTGTTAGGCGTTTGTGTCCGATGACTTCATATTAAACTGCAAATTTTATTTAGTGGCTGATGATCAAGTTAACGTTTCCAGACGCACATGAACCATTGTGTGTGAGACCTGCATTGTTCATAAATCAGAGGTTGGAGCTCGCTCATGAAAAATTAATTTGGTGTCATATGTGCTTAAGATACCTGTGCTTATTTTCTCTCTCTGCCATTTTATTTCTGGTGCATTATTTTATGAAACTGCGTAAGTGTTTTTGGTCATTAACCCTAATCATTTAGAGAAGAATATTTCATTGTCGAACCATTGCACACAATCATATTACACCTTTTCTAATTTATAGGAAGACATGGAATGCCTCTCGAAATCTTTGCGTTAGAAGTTCTCGAGAGCGTTAATTTATTTTTTTATTTTTTCTCGAAATCATTGTAACAGACGAAAAATTCAGATTGCGAGCTGTAGACTTTGATATCGGAGACACCCGTTTAATGTTATAAAGCAATACGAAACGTTCTTTGGGCACTTACAGGAAAGTCTGTAAAAATACATTAAATCTACAATTATCCCTTTATATAATGAGCCATTCGAAACAACCTACATCGATAGTAATAACCCTTATTTTTTACTACTTGTTGAAAATTCATCTAGTCATCAAAGAAGAGAAACCAGCATGCCATTTAACTGTCTCCGAATGGAGATTGTAAACAACGCATACTGAGTGAAAGTCGAAAACTCCATTTAACCTGTTGATGGCGTCTCTAGCTTTGCATGAAGATCGCATCATTTTCATTTCATTTGGGTTTCAGGCGCTCATCAACGCTGTGCGCACCGAGATGCCAGACAAGGTGACGGCAGGCCTCGCTTGGGGCGGTGACCCTAACACAAAGGACCACAAAGGGTGGACGTTGCTGCATCATGCTGTTTTTAAGGTGACGAGCACCAACTGGTATTTGAACATTACTGAGTGACTCGTTAGGGAAGTTGCTTGCGTTTTTGGGAAATATTTTCAAGGCAAAAACTAAACTAATCCTAAAAAGGGTTCAGCCGGAGAATTAGAATAATGAATGAAAGAAGGATTGAAAATCACGAGCATATGAGCCGAACAAAAGCTTCTTTAAGCAGATGAAGTGGGTGTGATAGCAAATATGTTAATGATTTTCAAAACATGTAGTGCTCATCAATCGCACATGTTTGGTGATCAGGGCTCTCTGGAAATCACGTCTATGCTGCTGGAGTGTGGGGCCGAGGTTGACGAAGTGGACATCCACGGCAGAACGGCTCTCATCCTCGCAGCTTACAGAGGCAATTGTCCAGTGAGTGATGGGGTTGAGGGTATACGAAACGCGTCGCATCTCGTCTGAAAACCGAACTCGCACCAAATTTAAGTTACTTGAAAATTTGTTTTTGTATTATATTTGCTATTTTAATAGTTATTCAAATAATTTAAACCATTTTAAGCAATATAAACAATTTATTTACCCCAAGTGATACAGCAGTAGATTGTTGGGTAAGTCTAGTACAATGGACACTTTTGAGTACAGCTACTTGTGGGCCCGAAGAAGTTCAACGACTTCTAGGGTATCCTGTCATTCCGATGAGTATAATGAATAATAATCGAACAACGCAATGCTCAGATAAGGTTACTGGGATTGGTGATGACGATCTGATTGTCTTTGATATCTATGTTACTGTCCACAGATTTCCAATGTTCCTTCCAGTACGTCGACCATCAACAGTTGTCATCATCACTTCTTATCCCCACTAGACAAACATTTAGTTGGCAAAAGGTGTCTGTGGAAGAACATTTAAACGCAAAAATTCATGTGTTACATGACCAAGTTTGTGTTTCATTTATTTTACAAAGTGCACTGATGAGCTCATTAGCTTTTTCAATACATTCACGCTTGGGTTAAATATTTATTTATAAAACCATATTCACAAACCTTGAGCACATCACAGCCAAAATTATGTGCTGTCATTCTATCCAATACACTTGAGTTAAACTAGATATTAACATAAGTTTTCAACAGTTGTTTAAGTGCTTCAACTTTGTCTTACCTGCTAAGCATATTTAAATCCATATATAAATCTAGCAGCTTGACGTTATGTTATTTTATTTTACAATCAAATTAATCTACTTAGCATTCATTACTGCTTTAAAACTAAACCCAATATCATAACCTGTACTATAGTTAGGGGTAAAGGGTTTTGTATCTATGGGAATTAGCACTTCCAGAGGGAAGATGTGAGGTACCGAGCTATCTTTTGTTGAAATAGAATATATTTTTACTTATGACTGACCTTTTTCATTCACTGCTGTTCTTTATTCCGCACCTAGAATTTTCTTCTTTCTCTTGTATCTTGTTTCATAAACTTCTTTCAATCTACCTGTTTAGTGTAGAGTATGGTGACACACCTTGTAAAGCGAATTTCTGTGCTCTTAATTTCCTTCTAAATGGCACCTCCCTCCTTCTTTTGGGAACACATTTGTTGGGGCTTGGGAGGCTTGAACTAACTTTTAATCTAATCTGTTATTCCTTATTCGTGATTGAATGTTTTAAAACCTTATCTTAGGAATTCGTTCTAACAAATTTTACTGTTAGTAGCAACTAGCAAAATCTAATTTTTCATCTCGCTCCTATAATATTTGGGAAGTAACGCGCGCTTAGATAAATGAAGACGTAAGTTGCTGGCAGATAGCATCGCGGCTGCTGGAGGCGGGTGCCAACATGGAGCGCCAGGACCGCGACGGCCAAACCGCGCTGCACTGGGCAGCTCGGGAGGGCAGCGTCGAGACCGTCCTCTGCCTCATTGACCGTGGGGCTGACACTGCAATTAAAGACAACGCAGGCAGATTCTTCAAGCACTGGGTGAGTGATATAATATTTCGTATACCATTCGTGTTATTTCTCAGGTATGCTACAGTGTTAAGAGCAATATTTGTCGGCTGAGTTCCTAGCTGCTGAGAAATTCAACAAATACTGCGAAATACTTGAAACAAGTATCATAACATTGTACAAGATTTATTCCAGGATGTTATAATTGCTTTTCTGAACATCATAAGATGCAAAGCGCTTGGCGGAAGTCCTCGTGATTTCAGCTAATTACTTTGCACCATTCCATACAGCTTAATGCCCATAGAGATACACAGTAATAGAAAAACATTATCTTGCGTTAAGTATGTTTGTAATTCTCTACTTGAGTTGTTGCTTGTGACTATGATGGAAAGCTGGTCAATTAAACAATTCATGATAAAAGTGTCAATACTGCTCCTCAAGATATCTGCTCATTATTCGTTAACTTTAGTTATGCAATAATAGGGTATGATGAAAACAAGACTGTGCGTTGCGTTCCATGTTTTCCAGGAAACTGATGAATGATTTCACTGCTTTCAAGATATTTTTCAGGCGGTTTCAAGTTTCTTTCGAGATTATGATTCAGGAGTCGAAATTAGTCAGCTTATGTAAAGTTTTGGGCAGTTATGAATATTAGTTAATATCTGTGGGAGTAATGAATATTTTTTGTATTATTATGTTTTCTACTCTACTTTTCCCTGTTTACCGTCAGTTGGTAAAGCACCTATATCTGGCCGTGCGCCACACGGACTTTGAGAAGGTGGAGGCACTGTTGTCCGTTGGAGCGGACCAGTTTGTCAAAGTCGAAGGAACGGATGTCACGGCACGAGAAGAAGCAAAGCGGCGGAAGAGTTTCTCTATACTGAAGCTCATGGCAGCTCGGGCGCAGCTCACTCAAACTTACGAAGAAGAGTTCGATTTCTGGAACATGCCAGCCATTGAAGATTTACGTGTTTTATTCAAGGTAGCGTAGCTACGGTGGAATGTGCACGCACGTATGTAACGATAGACAAATAAAATACGTAAATATTCCATAACTAAGAACTCGCCTTATATTTTGCAACCTCGCCTCTGTATTCCATTTTCTATCATTAGAACAAATGCTATATTAAACTATTTCTTTAAATAATAATGTAATTACCCTTGCCTTAAGTGTTCTGATGCGTTTCTCTGCAGACTCCTCTTTTAGGAATATGTTGCTGAATAACTTCTCAAATCACTGGGCTTCAGGAGCTTGAGCTTAACAAGTGGTCGATGTCGGGAGTAAAGCACAATGTTCTTCTCCATTAACTGAACGTAAATAGAGTGCTTACAGCTTCTAAATGAATGAATGGCTCTAAGGAGATCTTGTAAACCAAACAACTCATTCTACTGCAAATTTTCGCTCACTGAACGTTCATCGGCACCCACTCTTCCTTAAAAATGAAGGTACGAATGTGAGCGATGCGGGTAACCCATAACCTGCTTCTGTTGACACTCGACACTTCGTTGACCTAGCAGCTCCTTTTAAACAGTTAACCAGCTTCGATAACTCCACTCGCATGCATTGGATGAACTAAATGTTTGCATTAATTCCTTTTTAGAAGAAAAGAGCTAATTATAATTTGCATGCGCTAAGAACAAGTAAATAATCCCTGTTTCAAGCTATAAAGTTCTGCAATAAAAAACGTTTCATTGGTGAATTTAAAACCCGAATATATATATGTATATATAACTACTAAACTAGTTTGCCAAAAATATTATTATTGAGCTCTTTTTCACAACTGATGTTTTGTTTTACTGTGCATTGCCTGAAGGATTTTGCAAAGTTACTGGTATGGGGATTATAGTAGAAGTACATATTTCTCAGCACATTACTGAAGTTACCAGAGTTCAGGTAACGTACCGTAAGGCCAATACGATAAGGCTAAATTTTCATTTGCTGCTATTTTTCACTTGATTAGCTCTTCCATTCCTAATACCAAGGCTTTAGAGATGGCTGTGGGTGTCGGGTATGAATTGACGAAACAAAACATGCAAATATCAGTTACTCGACGTGCGTCTCAAATGAAAATTTCAGTATTCAAATGATGGACTCATTGTGTGATTTAGGGGGAAGATTCGAGTGATGAAGATTCTGATGAAGACGCTGAGTGGAAGATGAAAAATGCCGAAGTTGTCTTGAGTGCCAAAGAATTATTTGCAGACGACAACGAAGAGTTGTGGGAAGTTTGGGATGAAAAGCCGAAGTGGATAACAGCAAAAGAGTTGCATCAAGAAGACGTTGAAGATTTTTGGCAAAGTTGGGAAGACACTCCAGAGAAGCCACGTCAGAGGTCGAGAAGTCCCCCACCGCCAGCGAGGTTAGTTCTAACAGAAACTAACCTCGCTAACATGGATAAACATGGATACTAACTAACTAACATGGATTAGCACGAATCATTTATGAATTACCTAGATTTGCTAGCAGCACAGTTTTTAAACATAACTCACAATATCTGTAGAGAGCTCTTCTGAAAGCGATCTTTCATTTTGTATGATGGTATTAACTTTCCGTAGAAACAGAATTACCTATCTAGGTATGGAGGGCAACGATAGCAGCTTCTGTCTATATGTAACCATCTTTGGGCCTCGATGACCATAAGCCGTGTTGTCACTGATGGTTGCTAGCGTTCGTGGTTGTTGTTTCCTTTCTGAGGTTCGGTAATTTGTTTTTCCCTCGTTCTTCGATAAAATTTTTTACAATTCTTTTTAGCGAAGTTTAATTTAGAAAGAAATCATGAGAAAATAAAAATTTTTCGCGTGAGGAAGTGATCGATGTTGCATTGTACACGAGTGAGTACCTTCCTGTTTCTTTTTTCACTTCCCAACTTCGTCTGTTAGAAATGTCTACCCTAAGGCTCTCAAACTCTTTAGCGGTGAGATCTATGTGCTATGAAGGTATTTATTCTCAATTTAAATTCCACTTGATATATAGCCAGATTTCCATGAAATTATACCTAAATCATAGGTGAATGATAATGGAAACAGTGTTTAAAAAGTGCATTGACACTTCACGAGGAGGAACATGCGTAATAAACTGTTTACATTTGCTACAGATCGGATGATGACTCAGAGACTGAATCCGATGAAGAAACAGAAGAATCCGATGATTCAAATGACGACGAAGTCAGGAAACCTCTAGAGGAGTTGCAACAAGATGCCGAAGGTAAATTTTTCTTTGCTATTCCTGCTAAGGAATTATTCAAAGAAGACATCAGTTGGCTGGATGAGTTTGATGATTCAAAATATAGTTCTTCGAAAGCAATACCAGCAAAAGAAGCTTTCAAAGAAGAAGAATCATGGTTAGAGAGTGAAGATGAAGATGAATACAAGCCATCTAAAGCGATACCTGCCAAAGATGCGTTCAAAGAAGATTATTCATGGTTGAATGATAACGAAGACTTATCCTTCAAACAATCTACCAGCAAAGTTGTTCCATACAGCGAGGCATTTAAGGAAGATGATTCTTGGTTAAATAGTGACGATGAGTGTGAATACAGCCCGACCAAAGCAATTCCTGCGAACGAAACGTTCAAAGAAGATGATTCGTGGCTGGACAGTGATGGTGATAGTACTCTGGCCATAGCTATTTCAGATAAAGATGCTTTTAAGGAAGACGAGTCGCTGCTGAATAGTGATGATGAGTCAGGATGCAACCTGCCCAAGGCTATAGGAGCCAAAGAAGCCTTTAAGGAAGATGATTCGTGGCTACACAGCGAAGATTCTGAAAGTGCCCATTCATACTCAAGTGATGATCAGGACGCTGAAAATTGTGTACAGCTCAGTACAGCTCCTCCAGACGAAATTTCTTTACTAGAAGAAGAAGATGATTCAGGTTACAGTTCAACAAAACTTATTTTGCCCAAAGAACATTCAGAAGGGCTTTCTCAAAGTTCCACAGAAAGTACATCGAAAGAAATGCGTGCCGGCATTTATTTAATAGATGAACTTAAAGCTAGTTTGACGAGTAGTAAATCTACATTAGGTGGTCAAGATTCTGGAGACGACGATGGATGGAAAAAGAATTGTGAGGTAAGTCAACCTATAGAGAAACGTCTAATTGCTCCAATTGGAAATGACAGCAGTGAAAATATTGAGGATTCGCTGAGTAGCTCTGACGAGTCGATAAAAGACACGGAGACATCAAGAGATGGCGACAATGCTTCCACGAGTGGTAAGCTTGAGGGTAAACCTGCTAGTAGAATCTTACACAGGAATCGGGGTGTCGCTCGAGGCACGATGATGACAGACACTTCCAGCCAAGAAGGCGATTCTTCGCGCCAGCGTTCATGCCGTTCGAGGATGAGATCGTACGGTAAAAATTCAGATTTTCTCAATGGTAATGAAATCGGTAGAGCAACACTTCTAAGTCCGGTGAAGGAGGATGAAGGTCACCCTGAAATGCAACGCAATGTCCCCGAAGCTGATGTACGAGAGCCTTTGGAAGGCAGCCACGATAAAACGCCAAAATCATTTTCCGAGTGTTTTGGTTTTGCATATGGCCGTCCTGCTAACACACAGGCATACGATGACACGTCTTCAGTTGAGTGTACAACGAATTCCCATAGCGGTTTATCTTATGATGATCGGAAGCATTCATTAGTAGCAAATAATACTTGCGTTTCTGATGTTTCGCTCGCGTACTCACTGAACATTGAAGATTGTTTCGACTCTAAGAAGGACCCTTATTTGAGTGATGTAATTCATAAATGCCTTCCGACATACGGAAAAAACGTGCAATACACACCGTTCTACAAGGTTTCGTCCAACAAGAATAAACTGCATTTTGAAACTAATCTCACTGCTTCCAAAGATGGCCTTTTAACCCTTAATTCAGATTATAACTCTAGCACAGGCAATAATCACAATATGCCTCGAAGTTTAACTGAATTCAAAACGGGGGGTTTTGGTTCTTTCAGATTCTGTGAGTTAATGACACGAGATGAAGACGATTACAAGAAATTAGAGAGAACTGAAGGTTTGGGTGCTTCAAATCCGGAGTCATGCTCACAAGTATGCCTCCTTTCAGAGCCCGAGGTTGTTCAGCGAGTCCTCGTCAGAATACCAGCGCCGTTTGACAGTTCGCTAGAAGAAATGGGCGAGAGCAAACCCTTCGTAGAGGAATACAAAGGTATGAACTCGGAGGATGATCCGAGAGTGACAGAATTATTCGATGAAATATTGCTGAATTTATTGGACTATCATCCTGAACAATATTCTGTGGAAAATCAGGTCACTTCAGTTGAGCCTGTTACAACATCGCCAAGACATGAAATTACTGCTCATGTTTCTACTCCTTCAGATGCACTGGCTTCAGATGAACGCGAAATTAATTCGGATATGCCAAACGCTGCCACGCAGCTTATTTCTACCGACGCTCTCGACGAGTCTGCAGTGAAAATTTCAGAGGCTGATGACGGAACGAACAGAAAAGAAGAAGCTTTTGATTTCACAGAAAGTGATGCGATTCCTAACACAATGTCGGTGCAAAATGGTCGTCCAACGAAGTGTGATGATAGAGAAAAAGTTATCACAGAGGGTGACTTAACCAGTCCACTGTCACGCAGGCTAGATTATGACAAGGACATTCTGCAATCAGTGACATCACAAACACATACAGATTCAATCTTTTCAGACGGTCAAACACGCACAGCTTGTCCACTACAGCGGAGTACTGCCCCTAAGATAGAAAATAACAAGCACTTTATTCTTTCTGATACTCAAATATCATCAACTCCTGAAGAGTCTGCATTAAGTGTTAACGAAATCGATCTCATAACGTGTCATTCTTCAGTTTCGAGAAATGAATCAAGTGATGGAATAATTGATGAACGTGAGGGTTCTTATCAAACGAATTTCTCACTCACAGATGAAACTAATTCATTGATTTCTCAAAATCTTCCACAAAACTCGACAAGGGTCAACACTAATGCCCGGACTAAATCTGAAGAATTGGAAGATCAAATTGAAAATACCTCTCCTTCAAAATTGCAGCTCTGTTCGGAAGGTGTGGACAAAACAGCTCATTCATTACTTCCTTCGATATCTGGAACTCAGCATACGAATCAAAGCATCGATGTGGTTCCTTCAAGCCAAGAACCTTCAGAGGATGAAGTCGATGTTATTGTCCCTGTGCTAGAAGAAAATCTCATCGATGTCAAGTCCAAGTCCATGAGTTCTTCCGATGGTAATGATTCGGCCTTGTTATCATTCATCTCATTCTGCGTGTTTATTCTGTTCATAACGAGTTACCTCTTATTGAAGTGGCTGGCGTGAAATTGATCGAGTGATGGAATTGAACTTCAACAATATTCGTAATTTCTCAGCATTTGTAATCGCAGCAAATCGATTAAAGTTACATCAACGTTTCTTATATTTATTCTTGCACGACTACCTTCTGATAGACTCATAAGAATGAGACTTCTAGGCAAGCTTCAGCATCAAAGCTGTTGAAAAGCTGAATTAAAAAAAAAACGTGTTCTGAATGAAGTGGGAGATTGGTACAGAAATTTTTTATACAGGGTGTTCGTGATATATTTGACAGTTTTATAAAAAAAAAGAAAAAGCGTTCGCTTTCTATAAAATTTAATTGAATTCAAAGAAATTCAATAGGCAAGAAAATAAGATTATTGTCGAAGAGTTTTACTCAAAGTAACCGCCATTAGCGTGTATTACGGCCTCAGTCAGGGCCTGGAACCTGGAGCAAGCTGATTTTACACTTTCCCCTGGAAGAACCTCAAAAACCTCTTAAATTCTATCGATTAAATGGTCTCTAGTAGTTCTGGCACGGCGATTAATATCTTTCTCGACAGCGACCCATATATAATAATCCATCGGGTTAACATCAGGGGAGTTTGGAGGCCAAACATTGGGATTTGTGTGCATCACATCACTCTCTGAAAATACGCTTTCGAAAATCTTGACAGTTAGTGGAAATGTAGTCTTCTCGTACCCTCGTAGTCTCCTTTGCAATTTTCTAGTTCACGCCGCATTGTTTTTACATTGTTCAGTGAGCGCTGAGCAGCGACCATACCTGTAATCTTCATATTTTGATGGCCGGCGCGAATCATCATGATACAAGTTATTCTCTTCCACGATTCACGGGGCTCTCAGTCATTCATTCATGCTGTCATCGTGTATATGAATGAAGGAGGGCTTAAACTTTAAATTCAAGCCTAGTTGGTATGAATAAATTTAAAAAATCTGGAAAAAACATCAAATGTTATTCTGTTAAGGTTATCCCGAACACCCTGTAACAGAGTTTGTTCGCATACAGAAATAACGCGATATAGCTGTGGTGACATACTTTGAACATTCAAATGAAAACTCTGATTGTAAATCAAAAATTGCAAACTTAAGATTCTTTAGAGGACTGAGGGACAACTTATGAATTGAATTACCGTGAATGTATAAATTGTTCTCCTGTAGTGGGAGGTGAGTTTGTTGATTGTTGATGTCACCACTAATTGAACTCTTCGTGCTCGCTGTTCAGGTATTTTTTAATTTACGGCACACTCAAATCCACTTACGTTGAACTTTCTATGTAGGCTATTAACAAATGGTGCGTGTATGCTTATGTTCTATCAAACGTAGTTGCGAAAGTATGGACAAACGTTTCATAATTCGTAACAGTATTCATACTCGAAGAAGAAATGGATGGTATAGAGGGTATAAATATGACAAATTTAATGTAGTAAAGGTCAAGTCTATCTATATGAATAAAATAAATACCTGCAGTACGATGTCGATCATGGATCTGTCGATTAGAGGCGTTCGGTGAAAGGAAAACCAAAAGTATGCCAACATTTTGCATAGACTCTGTTGCCCCGTCTGGATAAATGCTTCAGCATCTCGTTGCTTTTAGGCAAATGATATTTTGCGGGCAGCAGGTGGTGCCGGCCAGGGTGTCGGGGCCAGCACGGAGCCGGAGTGCTCCCTGGCGCCCCGCCGCCTGCCTGCGTTAGCTTCGCATTAGCGACGCGAGCTGCCCATCACAGGCATCATTGAGGGCATCGCCATCACTTTGCGATTCTACCTTTAGAATAATTTTGGGCGGCTGAAAAAAGGAGTTTGTGTTGTAAATAAAAACTCCACGCTTTTTCAAGAAGATAATTGAGAGTGAATTCAGCTTCCCGCACGTAAAATTTTCTTCGATAAATTATAGCGCTAGGATGCTGTTCGTCTTTGCTGAGCAAAAATAATGCAGTTTTGAAATAATAAAACGTATCTATTTTGTACGCACGAAATTACAAGCAAACAACATTTGACAGTGAAATTTGTCCCAAGAGAAAATATGATGACAATGTTCTATATTTATGATTACAAAAAAAAGCACGATTCCAATGAAGCCTGACATATATCATCATGTACATAGTTTTTTCAAATGCCTTATAACTAACACTAGAACGCAATGGCGGTTACCCCCGGTCAAGCCGGTCCCCATTTCCGACACCTTGTAGCTGAGTTCTCCCTTTTCTCAACGGGGAGAAACACCGGGATACGATCATTGAAGACGAAAGTATCAATTTAGTGTAATACAACAAATAAGACCAATGTTTCCAGCGAGGGAACAACGTTATCAGCTGAATTTTACATTACCGTCGGAAAATATAAATTAATTTACCAGAATGAACGGATCAGACCTTTATTCTTTTTGAATATTCATTGGTACATATTTTCTGTGACGGCTGCAACCTGATTTGTTGTAGTGATGGTTTAATAATTTACCGTAAAGATACCTATGGATTTCATTATTTATTGTGGTGAGGTAGGACTGCAGAAACTTAAATTTTGAAACCTTAAACGCGAAATGGTGTGAGCGATTGAGGAGCTAGCGGGCCTAAGTTCTGCTACTGATACCACTACCACAAAGTCATCATTGCATAATTACGAAATTAATTTTAGTAAAATTATCCATGCGATAATTAAATAGTCTCTGACCGAAGTAATCGTTAACTAAATTTATTATCATTAATGAATTGAATATAACTCAAATAAAATCTTGAAGGGGGTCATATGAGCGATTTTTAATTTTGAATCGATTCTTCTGAAATTTGCCCAGTATATGTAATTTTGAAAAAGAAACATTTTGCTAATGTAAATTTTCGATTTTGGCCTTGGTTTTTAAGAAAATGGGAAATATTAGTTGTTTTAGAAAATTTTCTCGGACATTTCAATAGAGTAGAAGCCTATGAGGTTAAATGCTAGAACAAAAACTAAAACAGTTTTAGAATTCTTGTAACATTACTAACAAAGTAATAGAACCGGATTCTCCATTGTCCTTTTCATTTTCCTTTTATATGAGATTTTCGATCACGAAGTGAAATGTACAAAATTTTCGGGTTTGAACCGTGATAAAAAAAAATTGAATGTAAAAATTGGAAAAATCGTAGTTTGTTAGAAATGTTCCAAGGATTCCAAAACTGTTTTTGTTTTTCTAGCTTGAAAACTCATTGGCTTTAATTCATTTTTAGATGGAAAATTACATTTCTACGAAATAGGCTAAAAATATAAATTTTGTACTGAAATGTCATACTGTGCCCTTTTTTACTTGAATGCTGCATTCATATTGTATTTTCATCTACAAATTATATGCATGCGTAATTTCATATTTTCACTGTGAATAACATATGACATATTTTCAATGTGAATTACATAAATGGGATACATTTATTTCTCACTGTTATTTTTGTGCGCACGAGGTAAATTTTTTGTTTGTTTCTGATTGTTCTGAAATTTGTCTGGTATATGTAATTTTTAAAAAGGAACACATTTTGCTCGTGTACCTCTTTTGATTTTTGTTTTACTTCTGGAGAAAATGGGGAATATTGTTTTAAAATAATTTTCTCGGACATCTCAAAAGAATAGAAGTCTGAGTTCATTTGCTAGAACAAAAACTAAGACAGTTTTAGAATACTTGTAACATTTCTAACAAAAGAAATTACTCCGGATTTTCCATTTTCCTTAAACCTTAGGACCGTTTTTCAGCAAAGAAAAAAATGGTAATTTTGACCAAAATCGCTCAGATGATCATCTTAATAGAATTATTGCAAACGTCTTAGTCAGTTTCTGCGGGAAGCTTCTATGGAACCTAAACTTTGCAGATCAGGCTAGAAAAATATAATATAAGCTATGTATGTTTTGTTTTGATGAATTATGGTTTGTCAAAAAGTAGTGAAACTATTATAATAATTTAAAACTTTAAATAAGAATTGTGTAAAAAATTGAGGACAGAAAACAATAGACATTTTGCACAGCATCATTGTAAGATCGGATCACTTAATCCACGTGATGGACCTTTATTGATTTCTCAGTTGAAAGTAAACCTAACTCAACGCGAAAAGCAAAAATTTTTCAAGTTAACCTGAAACTAATTCACTCTCCCTCGAGGCGTGCACTAAAGGAGATTATGTTTCCGAGGCTACATTCAGGGAGGTCAGTTGCACGCAAGAGTTGGTTGCGGGCGTAGGTTTATTGTTGGAAAGCATTATCAGTCGTCTTCAAGTCTTTGTTTATCTTTATTTCTCATTGAGGACATCGGCACACCTCAAAACTGATTTTTTGTTTGAGTGTCTCCGTCTTTGTTTTTTTATAGTCATTTCTCCTCTTCGTCGCATCGAGTTGCCTTCGTTTGTTTTTCGTCGGCCTGACTATGCTAATGACACCCATTTGTTGCATCCTTTTGAGTTGTCACTTCGGGCTCAAACAACAGTTAGCTTCTCGTAGATGAGCAATGTTTTTGTTCCCATCATTTTTATACTTGCCATTTCATGGATTGTTTTTAAATGCCATATAACTAACACCAGGCTGCAATGACTGTTGCTCCCGGTTGAATCGGTATTCATTTAATACTCTTAGAAAACTGAATTAGGAATAATAGTAGAATTCATCCCTTTCCCACCGTAAATAAACACCGAGCTCTCTATGCGGAGTCGAGATCCTTCGGCCATTTCATATGAAAAGTGAACGCTTTTAACAACTAAGCCTCGGTGACAACGCGATGGGCGATGATCCATGCTGGAATGGAGATTAAGCTTTAGATAAAAAATGCTGACACTAAACGACTTGCGCAGCACCGAGATCCATACGTCTCGACTCAATACGAAGTTAGCACTTCTTCAAGCAGGCTTACGTTGCCTAAGGGCGCCGACCCGAACAAGAAAGACGTGTACTTTAATTCGAATTTCAAGCATAGTTACATTTACAGCTCATTGTCGTAGCAGATGTTCCGATGCTGATCATGACCTTCTTGAGCATTTGCGAAGAAAATGAGAACAGAAAACATGGAATCTAGAAAACTTATAACTCACTCTTTACTGCAATAATCGAGTCAAAAGAGCAGACTAAGTTAGTCAGGGGCGAAGGCTCTGGCCAGCCCTCAGTGAGGGATGCTCGAAAAGTCGTACAGTAGGTGAAATCTGCCACCATCTGGCAGCAGCAAGCTCGTGTAGTTCACAAACAGAGAAAGTTTGAGAAGAGCCGTGAACAAATTTTGATGATTTGGTTTTTATCAGTGAATGTGTGTCAACATAATAATTTCAATCGTAATACTTAATTCTTTGAGCAGATGATCATAGATTTAAAACATTCCACCTATACAGTTTGCACTTTTATTTTGGAGTCGTCCACGAGATTTAATTTTGAGTCTTGATATAATTATTGTTGAAATTTTTGATAAATGTAAATGAAAATTGTAATGCAATCAATAGTGCAGTTATACTATTTACTTGGCACAATTCCTTTAAAGCTAATTTTAATAATTCTTACTGAGATGAGAATACGAATATTTACATTTTGTAAAGAACCACATTCTTGTAGCAATAGTTTGAACTTCTTAAAAATGGAAGCGCAAACGGCAGGAAATACAGGATTTTTTGAACAAATTCATGATCAGCATAAACCATGAAACAAAACAAAGTTCTGAAGGAAATTCAGTGAGTGACTGAACGTATGCCAGGTGCGATCTGAACTGGACCAGTATTTGTGAACAGGATAGACTTCCTGATGTAAAAATCTTAATCTATTTCTTAACCTCCTTGCTTCAGAACATGCACACTTTGTAGAACATAGGTCAAGTTAATTGCTCATCTGGAACGTAAATAATTCGGGCTATGAAAGCAAGCGTTAACAGCTAAGATAAAACTCAACAGTATGAAACTGGATGCAATTAAGGGTCCACCTTATAAATAAACTCTGACAAAGTCTGTTTGGCAGCATATTTAGCGTACTGATCTCATGCTAAAATTGTAAATGATTCAGGTCGTCATAGCGATAAATCCGAAAGTTCATCTACCTACATGTCAACGTTGTGAGCCGTTTTCCTGGCCAAAGTCCTCAAATTTGAACTTGAAAAAATTGACACACAGACCGTGGTAATTGCGAAGAGTAACCAGATGCTCAAAGTGCAAGTATTAGTTGGAAAATAGCTAAAATGTGAAAATTTTATTGAGAAAAACTGGACTAGCGTCGCGGAGTCGACAGAAGAACTTTTGCTTCTTGGCTGTACCGCACAGTCTTTTATATTGTTTTAATAGCAGGCCTCTGTACTGAGTTCCTGCCATCCAGCAGTTGGAGATAGATTTTGCATGCATCTTCTCTCGAAAGAAGGATTGAAATTTAAATTTACCTAACTTGGAATGGGAAAGTATTTCATGGACCTTATTTTCCACATTTTGTTAGGCTTGCGTATGGAAGAAGAACAAAGACCTCATGAAAGATTCTATACTCATTTCCTCACTGGTGGTATGAGATGTAAATTGACAGAAAAGAGGAAAAACGTTTTTCCTCACCATAGTATAGAAGTCATAGAATTATTTAAGTTTCTAATGTAACCAGGTTAACCTTTTACAGCACGTATAAAACAGAGCCTCTGAAAACTACCATTGTCTGCTTTTATGCTTAACAAATTATATTACTGCTGGTGGTAGACGGCGTCCTCATCACAAACTTAACGTGCTTCTTCGATATTTTCCGCATAATATTTATTATTCTTTCAAAAGATCTAACGTCACTCGCATGAAAATTGAAAAATTCTCTGCAAAATTGTTTTTCTCCAAGTTAAAATAACTGCACATTAAATTTGATCGTTTCCAGGAAAGTCTTTTTAGCGTTAATCTTATTCAAAGTATCTTATTTTGTACGTATTAAAGTTTTACCAACTAAATTTATTTTGCAATGTGTCATATTTTGAGGTCATACTACCCTTAGTAAATCTTAAACGTCAGGAAGTGAGGTGACTGAAAGCTGATGTCTCAACGTTTATGGTATTCTGAATGCTATGTTGACTTTTGATGTGATTGTGCTGCCACCAGAGATTTTAATCTCGCGACATAATGATCATTTTGATCATCAAATTAACGGCTGAATTTCTGGACGTTGGTGGGCAGACGGCAACCTCTGTTTCCAGAATATGGATCTCGAACAAGGACTGCCTGAAACCTAACTGGCCTTGCTTCGCTCTTATTTACTAGCCGAGTTCAAAGGCCCCGTAGTTCTTTTATGTTTTGTACAAGATCGAGAGGGATAAAATAAAACACAGATCACAATGCATTTAATTATTCAATGGCGGGCGCTGGGACGAAGAGCGTGAAAGAAAAATTGAGCACTCAGGAAACAACCGACATAGTTACTGCAGCAGAGACCGGAACTCAAATCGTATTTTCGAGTAATCGACTAAGATTGCAATGACACTTTCGAGTCCTAGTAATAATACCAGTTTCCAACTATATGGAGATTATGATAGTGGCATTGGAATGTGACCACTTCTAAGTTAACATAAGATGGTCGACGGAAAAAAAATAGGTCCGCTTTTAGTTTATGAGGATGATTTAACTTTGTGTGGAGAATTCTGTCACCCAGATTAAGAATGCCCACACCGGCTGTCTTATCGTAAAACCAAGCTCGCTGGGCTGATCTTTATATGTAAGCTCACTCATAAACGGATGCTGAATGAAATTTTCCCAACACCCAATAGGCACAGCCTAGTTGTTTAATCCTGATTGTCTTTGAGGGAGAATAAAATGAATAAGGTTATTTCAATCAGTTAATCACTCCTCAAACTCCTGTTCTTGACATTCGTTTATTTGTTATCATGGTTCAGATGACAATAATTGTCACTTAGTCGGTAAGACGATCCACATATTCTTTTTGAAGGTACTCGTACCTTTGAGGCTATTGATCTTGTATCATCGAAGTATGCTATTATTTTTTTCCTCCTATCAAGAGTCACAGCTAAAAAACATATGTTTTCAAAATCTAAATCTGAATCTTTGTTGGACAGCAACATCTTGAAATCCACCACCGCCGTTGGACATCATTATTGGAAAATTCATTCTCAATCTGAGGGACAAATTTATGCGTTACTGACAGCCGACGCATATTCAGTTTGTGAATCGGCGAACTGTGTAGCATTTGTGTAGAAAAATGGTTTTTGTTGAGACTTTTGGTTAGTTTAAAAATTATGGCTTTCACTGGTAAACATAACCAAAGCAACCGCAGAAGCGCGAAGGCAACGTAACAGTTTACTTCGAGCCGCACGAATTTATCAGCGTATTTTTAAATATTGAGAATACATACCTCCTTCTCTGTCATTTGCATCGAAAATTTCTGGATGTATTTTATTGAAAGTCGCGTTATCGTGGAGAGTCACAATGCGTCTAGGAAAACAACTTGGAGTGCAACGGGAAAAGTGAAGCTTACCTGAGCCACCAGCTCGTTTCTTTTCATCTACCTAGTAGCTCATCTTTATTTGCCTTAACTTATAATTCAGTTACTCAGGGTCTTGTAGTGCTTAATAATTACTTATCTCAAATTCTCAATGGAAAACGAGCGGCACGCAGAATGTAATGCTGCAGATCCTGACCAGCTGACCGAAAGCGAGAGATTGCCATTAGCATCGTGCCATGTTTTCAGTGCTGTACAATCACGGCATGAGGATAGTCTTCATATTTTGAATCATCTTTTCAGTGTAGGGTGTAATGACAGCATGAGACATTCGAGTCAACTAGTCATCAAAGTACACTGACAGCATGAGACCGTATAGTCGTTTGCAGTCACGCTGCCAGTCTCCTGTACACTGTAAATTTTAGAAAATCATGCACTAATCACAAACATTTATGATTGTCTGACGTTGTTAGTTTGTACATATTGTGTCAAACAACATTTCAGCATTATCTTATGAAATGATTGAAACTTTTAGTTTTTGCAAGTGATCGAGAAACATGATGGAAATTTAAAAGTGAAAAGTAAGGCGAAAATCGCTGTACGGATCGTAATTTTATTTAGTACAATTAGTAAATTCTAAATGAATAAAATTGAGCGTTTCGAACTCAACAGTTCATCTGCAGCATAAGTTCTGCGATGAAAAAAAACAAACATGAGTAAATTGAACCTAGAACACGTAAAAGAATACTACAACACGCAAAAATAGTCGTAGATATAAAACTAAAAAATAAAAACAAATGAAAACTCGAACTGATGATTAAGCGTTCGCGACGAGAAGAGAAAAAACACATTGGGTGTCATTTAGGGCGGGTCTGATTCCAAAAATGAATAAGTTTTTAAACGTATCCATACGTTTAAAAATGGATACGTAAATACGTAAATCAATCATGTGTGGGGCACTTGAAAGGGTTTTAAAATGGTTCACTGAAACATGGACGTTACAGTTTTCAGCGTGGGATTGAATTCATTTTAAGAATTAGACGCATTACTGCGGATATAATTTTGGACGAAGGAAATCTTAGCAGACCAGCTCACAAATCAAACCCGCTCTGGTGTTCTCATTCGAAGATTATCAAGACTTCAAAAATTTGGAGCTAACACAACTCCGACTGAAGAAAAGAAACCAAAAGAAGTGCTGGAAAATTGACAAGATGCAGACGAGCCAACTTCAACTACAAAATACTGTCCAAAGATATTTCTGAGTTCATTGAAGGGCACGATTATTGTTCTGTGGTCTGACAAAGCGTTCATTTAGTCTATAATTTTTGAAGTGAAAAAATACAGTAACAATAAACTTCACAAAAGCTTTCACTGATTAGCCTTAACAGCCTGCTCAAGCTCGAACAAAACGGAATCTCTAAAAGAGTGCTGAATTTTGCTAGTTTGAAATGTGCACATCACAAACATTGAGTATCTCAAGTGAATCTCCATGATCGCTTGATTGGTTCTCCAGATTATCAAATTTTAGCCGTGATAAAAATTTCTAGCACCAGAATGCAATTTTTTCCAATAATTACAGCTGCGAGTGTACTGATTCCATTTAAAAATTCGATGGAAGTCTGCGTAGAATTATATAACAGTTATTGCCAGGAAGTCTGAAAGAAGCTGGAGAGCATCTATCGTGACACGCATGCGAAGCCTGATCTCCGTCTTGCGTCATGTGTACGATTACTTCTCCGTTACTACTTCTCTTTTAGCAGGGAATCGTTGCTCTGTCATGTTCTCCGTTTGACCTAATATGCAACGAAAATGAGAGCATCGGAATTGCGTTGTCCAACAAAAATGATTGCAGAAGGCAGAAGGGAATCTCACTAATGCATTACAAAATTAATGAAAAAAGTCATTCTGCTGAAAAATAACACAGATAAACAATTTTATAAAAAGTTGTGAATATCTTGGCATCTAACACTTGTTATAAAACAAACAGGTAAAACATGCTGATTTAGAATATGAAAACCATTTGTATCTATCACCCATCGTTTATTAGATATACGCCTTCGACCGAATATATTTCACTAAACCAATTTATTGTAGCGTGGGTAATAATGAAGATGACATTTGCCAAGAAAGTTATCTAATGCACTAAATTATTGATGAATTGCACCTGATACACCTCACTCTTTCCGTGCAGAACCTCAGATTGAAAAGAACTGAGTGGAAGTTTTACTATGGGATCAACTCTAAGGACACGTCAAAAAACCCTTCAGATGGTCGGAGTTTCGAGAGAATCAGGGAATTTGATTAGCCTTCACAACCTCTAGATCATAGGTTCCTTAACCTGGGTTCGGCATCGTACAGCTTTTGCACTAATACAGCTTACTATTATATACTTATGTTTTGAATTTGAAGAAAAAAAAATTTTTTTTCTCCAACTAAGAAGGGTTCGATGAATGCATGTGTGGAACGTGTGGGGTTCAGTACCTCCAACTAGGTTAAGAACCACTGCTCTAGATTTTAATTTATTTTAAAATGCCTAAACTATTGGAAATTAAAGTTGGTAAAACGCAACCCTCTAATCTAGCCGAATTAGCAAATATCTAATTTGATAAATATAAAAAATCCTTCAGGACTATAGAGCAAGACCCGCATCTCTTCCTGTAAACATGATGGGGAGGCAGTTGTAGCTAATCAGGGTCATGCAGCGGTTGATCGACGACACACGTTGGACATATTTATTCCCTGGCTGCATATTGGTTCTAATTTCCCGATTAGTTTTTATAAAGTGTTGCTTTCTATCTCTACAGTACTACTCGCAGATGGAACAGCAGCACTTGGTGTACCCTGTCTGCATTCCCATGAGACTGGCGATGACTTTTGAATCACTCCAGAGACACCATTATTACTCGTTATAGCGTATTATTTCAAGAAGTAGCGACTTAGTTTCATATATTTCTTTAGGATGGATAAAATATCTAACAGCGTTAGATGCATATTCATTTCCACTGTGTAATAATACTGCTTTCAAATTTGTTTTAGATGTGGCGCTAAACAATCACCATGCTTCTATGTTGTGTTCCACCCCTAGGCATGACATTATACGTTCAACGTCCGAACTGCAGTAAATAGGGCCACTCATTAGAAAGAATTTCTCAAGTTCTTTGTGTCTGTGGCGAAAATGTGTTGTACACTAAGCAAACAAATTAATAATTTTTTAAGGCGTGAACCCGGCTGTTCAACTTGACCTTTTGTTTGGGTCAGATCCCGTTCGAGGTCAGGTAGATCAGCATTGTTCATTAAATGAATACCTTCTCCGGATTGATAGTCAGGGTCGGATACATTGCTGGATGATGAAAGAGAACTCTCTTCTTGCTTTTCTTCATGAACTGTATATTCTGTAGGTGCTATTGGTATTGGACAACTTTCCGTATCATTTGGCATTCGTTTAGAAACGCAGAAAACGTCTAGGTACTTTACAGATGCTCGAATTTTCTAAAAAAAGTCGGTGATATTTTACAAGCAAAAAAAAAGTTTGTGGGGTGGTTACTTGACTCACGCCATGTCATAGGAACTCCGAATATGTTATAGTTGTTCTTCATCGCCTTCCTTATCCAACCGAGCAAGTTGCATGCACATGTCAAGCAGATGAACTTTGCTGCCCAGGATTTACCAGTTTCCACCTTTCACTCATAATTTAGTTGACACTTCCTTCAGAAATGGTGCTTAAGTCTTCCGATAGGATTTGTCTGTTAGATAGCCACACGCGTAGCAAAATAGATCTGGTGAATTTATGCAGCCTCTGTACGCCTTAATTTCGCCTTAAAATGAAAATAAAAAATTGAACAAATGAAAAATTAGTATTACTATATTTTAAATGCTATGACACAGGCGTATTTTCACAGGCGTCGATAATATTGAATACAATTGCCTAAGAAATTACTAGAGGGGAAAAAATGTGATGAACGGAGTTCCGTGAAAATTCACCAACGTCGATATTTCCAACACCTAACAGTAGAAAAAAATGTTTTTCAGATCTGACACCAGCATAAAAAACTCCATTAGAAAAATTCAACATTATGCTAAATGCCAATAACTTGTTTATAAGTGTTATCACTGATAACTCTTTCTTAAATCACGTCAAGGGTAATGGACAAATGAAAATAAATATAATAAATAGCCGTAAATTTATCTTAGATGAACAAGTAGAGCTATAGGCATTCAATTGTTTCAGGGGCGTTACGGCTTAGCGAGGAGCGCGTAGCTTTGCGAGGCTTGTTCGTGTGAAGGGTCGCGAGAATTACAAACGCCTCGTTTCCTTCAATCTGTGAGAGTGACTTGCACTCACGAGTTGAGGCTCGTACATTTAGTTGCAAAATGTCGTACAAAACACAACAACGAGGAGCAGAAGGTATGTAAACGTGTGAGACACACCGCGTTTGTGGGCTATTTGAGGACAGTTTTAGCATTTTGAATAATCAGCAATATTTTGGTGAAATAAGGTTTATATGTAAATCAGGTTCATAAAAATAACTTTGATGAAACTTTTTTATAAAATAATTCTTAGAAACCCCCTTTGACTTTAATAATTATGTCTATTTGGGTCCAAAATCGTTGACAAACTGAAATTCAAAGGTTTTTATTCATTTTGGACATCACCTGATCAACGGCAGCCATCTCTAAAACTATGGTATGAGGATGTCGATTAGTCGCCCTCTCAACGACGCTCCATGCGTAATAGTCCACAGAATTTAATTAAGTCTAGCGAGTTTGGGGGCGCCCATTGAGAGTCAAATGATCGAAAAATTCTCTGATAACAGTTTTGATTACCATGGCTTTAGGAGAAAATGCTGAGCCTTACTGAAAGACGTGTGGCCTCGCATCGGGTACTTCATCTTTATCCAAGGCTTAACTGCTGTTTTTAAAACAACAATGAGTCAAGCAGCATCAATCCAAAGACCATGTAGGAAAATGTGCAAGGGAACCAAAAAAGTTCTGAAGTTGAAATATATAATGAAGTTGAAATATATACGCAATACGGGAAGCAATTATTTTCAGATTCGAACAGCCGAAAGCAGGAACATCAGATGTTATCAAAACACGCGTACCGTGCTTGGCCATCAGTTATATGTCAGACAGCAGTGGAGAAAAATGGAAGTGCTCACAGGTCTCACTCGGGGCTGTTTGCTTCACGACTTCAAACTGGGCTTACCAGCAGCTGCATTAAGTCACCGCATATGTCAAGCGTTTGGGGATAGGCTGTGAATGACCGTACTGCAATGTGTTGGTTTCAAAAATGCAAGTCGGTCCCTCCCTGATGAACCTTGCAGTGGATGACCACAGGTCTTGAATGACGGAGTCCAGAATGCAGCCATTGAACAGGACAGTATTCTAACGAGTGGTAAACATGCATGACACGTCAACGTATCCGATGAAACTGACTTCACCTACACCGACTAGGTAAGGCGTACAAACTGAACAAGCGAGTTCCGCGCACGCTGTTGGAGGTCCAAAAGAAATAACGAGTGGCACCCTATACGTATCGCTGCTTTCTCGCCACCGTACCGCATCCTTATTCAATCGAGTGCTGACCAGTGATGAAAAGTGGGTTTTGTACGAACTCCCATGCGTTCCAGACATTGTGTGTCACCTCAAGATGCTATCCCTCACACCGCAAAACCGCCTATGCACCCACACAAGATTATGCTTTGTGTCTGGTGGACAGGTCGTCAAGTGGCTCATAATGAGCTGCTACCAACGGGCCAAACGGTCACTGGAGACCTTTACCCGCAGTAATTGGAACGTGCGCAACAGGCATTGCGTCAGAAAAAGCCATCGCTGGTTAATCGCAAAGGTGTGCTTTTCCTCCATGATAATGGCAGGACGCAGGTCGCGCGAGTGGTCAGGGATTCCACAGAGCAACTTGGGTGGGAGACGTGCCATCCACATTATTTACCTGACCTTGCGCCATCCGATTGCCACATCTTTTACTGCCTGTATAATAATCTTCGTGGGAAATCCTTAACCAATGAAGCAGATTTGCGCCAAGCCCTCACGGATTTGCTTGCTTCCAAAGCCCCCGAGTTTTACATCAAGGGGATTGAATAGCTGAAGACACGTCGGCTGAAGTCTGCTGGGTGCCGACAGCGATTACTTCATAGACTAAATATAAGTTACACATGCTGTGATTCGTTTTTTCTTTTAAAATCGCACAGAACTTTTTTGGTTACCTTGTAAGTTGGCATGACATAACCTTCACCACAAACGGCCTCTAAAATCATCACAGCAGCCGGAAATTTGGTGCGGATCACGCCGGGTACTTTAGTAGAACCTGTGCACAGCCACCTGCTCTCCAGTTAATTTTCTGGTCCTGGTCGAAGTTTTATCATTAGAGGAAAACCAAATAATGCCACGTTTATGGGGAGTTTTTTATTTCGTAAAGTAACCGTTTTGAACGCATCAGACGATTTTCCTGTGTCTTTGAGGATACAAATTGGGCTTTCCACATTACATATGGTTTGTTTCAAATGTCGTTGCGTACCTCAGTTCTGATCGTCCACTCTGATACCTGGAGTTCTTTGGAGAAGGTCCTCATCGTTCTTCCGGTGGTTCTCATCGACAATATTTTGAGCATTCCGTGTGAATTCTGGTGTTCTTATGGTATCAGAGCGTTAAGAATGTTTTTCTTTTTTCTGTAAGGGAAACATTGCCATCACATCCCTTTAGCTAAAACCGAACCTTTTGAACAAATATTCTAGCAACGTGTAAAAAGTTACTGATTTCTAAATCGTTAAGATTTGCAGCTATGGCAACTATGACTGTGTCATGTCTTTTCACTTCTTCGTGGTTTTACATTTTTCTTTGAATAGGTTAACGGCAATAAAAAATTATTATAGTAAATGATATAAGTGTGCTTTTCCAGTTCATCAAGCGTTAAAAGACGAAGAAAATTGCTTATCATGTTTACTAAAACACTCACTGCAAAATTCGATATCACTGTCTGTTTATAAAAGCAATGTTTCGATGTACAAAAATTATCTTCAGGCTGAAAAATATGACTCATAAGTGTGTAATGAACTAAAAACGATATTTCCTCAAATAACAGAATATTATCTCGAAATATGAATGTTCTTTCAACGATCACGAATAAGGCCGCCATCACACGGAGACCAAATGGTTACGTTCTGTCATAATTGTCTACAGTCAGCGGTACTAATCGGTCTGTCCAGCGCCACGAAACCGTCAGATTTCAGCCTTAGTTTCTGACCAGCTTAGTTATACCATGATTTCGGTAACAAACTAAGGCTGAAATTTCTAAGGTTTCGTGGCGTTGGACAGTCCGATTAGTACCTCTGACTGTCGACAATTATGACGAAACGTTACCATTTAGTCTCCGTGTGACGCCGGCCTAAGAAGTTTTATGAGAAAAGTTAGCAAAATTTGAATAAGCCGCTCACGTGCTCTTTTGTGCAGCTTGTGTGCGCGTGAAATAGCGCTGACAGGATCACAGTTAAAGTATGCACGTGCATCAACTTTTTTCTCAAACAGTCCACAATATATAAAGTTTTGACAATATACTACTGAATTAATTGATATTCAGCAGTTGTAAAAAACTTGAAATAATTCGCCAGGATTTTAACTGTTAAAATTTATTGGAGAAGACCGCAAAGCCGGCCCCTAGAGAGTCAAATTGACTATAGGTTGTGTATTTTGTCAAAATTTAAGTGAATTCAAGCATAATAATTCCTTATTAGGCACGCAACAGCTAGGCAAGGTAAATTATGAGAGTAAGGTTTAGTTGCACAGCGTTCGCATTCACTGAGCGTATGACAATAAATTACTCGTAATTTCACAATTTTATTGCTTTTTGTGATCATTGCCGTATTAGCGAATGCTGTATTAAAAAACTAAACAACGAATTGCTTGGAAATGGAATTTATTGTTTTGATACTAATTCTACATAAAAAGAGGATTTAATTTTTTTCCATTTATCTTAAAAGTGATTAGAATAAGAAAACATGTAATAAGAACGGTGCATATTAGTTTAACTTTGTTAGGAATGATAGAGAAGAGAAATGAAGGTGCGAGTGAAGAACGTGATATTTTCTGCACCTGCAATATCTGGTGCACCCATTCATAGCCTAAGCGCAACCCAACGTTTTTAACATCATCAGCATGATGCCTCGGGTCATGTTCACGCGTCCTGTACACGCGTTTTGTTGAAGTGTCATGTTGAATTGTCATGTTGTAGCGTCATTTGATGCCTCAAGTCAGTAGCCTGCAAGTAAATCAACCTCCGTCTTCTGCATCTGCGAACTTGCCCTAGATTGCCAGATGTAAGTTTGATCCATTTTCACGTCAGCGCAATCACCCAACCATTTTCGAAAGTCAACAGTAGCAGTGCAAGTTATCTATTTGTATAATAACTCTTTTGTATGCGGCGAGAAACCAACAGCAATATTGTGAGTTGTTTGATTGTTAAGCAATATTTTCACATTCGGCTCATAAGTAATGGCAATCATGCCACTGTCATGAAACACTTCCATCTTCGACACACAGCTGCAGTATTGTAAGTCATCCATATGTGAAGTATAGCACTTCCACCCTCTGCTGGTAGAAGCAATTGCAAGTCATCTGCTTAATTAGAAAGAAAAAGTGCAACAATATTAAAATGGTAGCAGGAAGATTTCAGGTCATCTGTTGGGATGCAGATACACTGCCTTCAGCACTGAAAAGCCTACGTGGCATATCATCGATTTATATTATCGGCGAGAGGCGCTCAGCATTCGAAAACAGTGCATTTGTTAAAAGATGCAGTTTCCGTTATAATCAATCAATCATTGAATCAGCGTAGATAAACGTGTCAATAGTGTTGTTTTCAATCATGATGATATACTCAATTTCATCACAATAACCCGATAATTCCAATTTTGAGTGGTTCAAATCGATTTCACATTCATCTATGTACACTACAAAATGATGTTCCTAAAGTGTTTGCGGGTGTAATCACCCGTCAAAAATGTGCCATTTTTTCAAATTAGGAATATAAGAGCAAAACTTTCATCGTTGATTACGAACACTTCAGTGGTTACACCTAGCAATCATGCTATTCTTACAACCAGCATACCGACTCTCACTGTCTACATTTTTTCCCTCGCTGCTGAACTTTTCTCCAACCTCAGATCTCTCTCACCGAAAATCTTCAGACCATCTTCAACCCTCACTAGTGGCACAGCAACTTCTGACTCTCTAATACCTCATTATCCGGTACGGCTTAATTAGGCCGTCTGTCGACTCTGGCGCGTTGTATCCGTGCCTCGTTGAGGCACCACTAAGGGGAGGCTAGCGCATCCGGCATCATCACCTCACCACCGCAAGGAGACACCTCACTTCACTGTCAGAGCAGTGAGTCGCAGTGTTGTATGTCCTGCGTAAGCATTGAATTGTTCAGCTGAGGCTTAATGAAGTATTCTGCTCCCTCCTGCTAAATAATAGCGCCTAGGGTAATCAGATCAATATAAATGTTGGCTAGTTTGGAAATTAAGATCAGATCAGTGAAAGGTTTGGAGTGTAGATCAGATTGGGGTTAGTTTCGGGGCTTAGATAGATCAGATCGGTGTTGGTTTCGGGGTTTAGATGAATCAGATCGAGGTTAGTTGTGGGAGTGCGTGCTGATGAGATCGGGGTTAGTTTTGAGTGTGGGTTGAAGTAATTAAAAATTAAGTAATACAAAGGCTTATACTTCTAATTTACTGCATATCTTTGATTGTGCTAAGCTTACCTAGATGCATTAACGGAAGGCGTGGGGATTTGCGCCTGTAGCCATCGACAGCGGCGCCGATTCTGCGGGCTGATGTGTGTGCGCACATATGCACCCTTCACCCCATGCGCCTCAGAACTATTATAAGCGCACGGCCTCTCAGGCATAGGGATAATCGGTCCGTGTCCGTGCACCTGTAATTTCACCTGTCCGCCTCTGCTCGTCCCAAGTAAACGTAAACCAAGAAGAGCGCTTCATTCCAATAGGCCCTTCGCACCCTCCAAGCAGTATATACCCTTAACGCCACGTCTGGGCGTTATACTGAGTCTTCAACGCACTTTCCTCATGGACTAAAACCATAGTTCTTTCATGCCCGTTCATTTCCCTCGGAATACTACTTATTTTCTCACTAGCCATAAGTTCACGGTGTTGCTGCTAATTTGAGTCATTTAAATAAACTCAAATCTATTGTATTGTCATTTAAATTCCCCCCGTACGCTTTTTTCGTTATGATCTTTGAAAGTTTATCATTTTTAGATCATGTTGTTTTATGTATCAGGTACTGCAGTCAGGTGGCTCCCATTTCCTATCGAACTATTTTTAGCAGTGGTATTGTTGAGAACCTTACTACCAAAAGAGTTGGATTGCATCTGTATTGGGGGGAGGGGAAGAAAGGAAAATGTAGTGGTGGCAAATTCAGGAGAAATATATATATTAGTGATCGCTCGGTTCTCTGTCTCCAGAAACTTTGTTTCTCTGTTGAATCATTAAGTGTGCTGGTGTTCGCCATATTTATTTTGTTATTTTCACATTTATAGTGCATTATTCACTATTTACACACTGTCATGATTTTACACTGGAAACCTTTAGGAAAATCAATTTAATTTTGCATTCTTCGCTCTTTCACTTATGAATGTTGACTTACTGATTATTTCCTCTTTTTTCTTTGTCTTTACTTCCCCAGCTGTGCGAATCTTTTCTTTCTAACTATCTCTTTTCGGATCTCCACTTAGTGGAAGAAAAATCCCATCATATTAGCACGAAAAATATTCATAGTTACTTCTTTGCACATGTGATAATTATCGAAGTGTTGACTCGATTTCTGTCATAAATTTGCTGCAAAAAAATGGCTTGTCCAAGAGTTTTGGAAATGACATGTTATAGGTAAAATGTATACAAAAGTGAATTTTATCATTTATGATAATTAACGAGCGCACAAACTATTTCACATTTATTTCACAGGGGAAACTTTCTTGATGTATACATGCCCGCAATAATGCATGTTTAAAAAAAACCTTCACTTAATTTTTTTTCTATGGTTCAAGCTTGGACACACTGCTTTCCAAACTGCTGCAAATATCAATAGAGCGTGGGGAGAAGGCACCACATGTAATAGGGGAGTAAGAAGGGGCTTTCAGAAGTAGTGTAGCGATGATGAAAACCTAGAAAGTGAGGGTAAATGATTGATGGTCATGCCGTCTCAATAATGAGCAATGGAGAGCAATTGTTGAGCAAGCCCAACGTCAAAGTGTTAGAAGAATGTCTCAGCCTTTTGGTGTCTGTTCAAGTGAGTCTCGCGCCGCTTGCAGACAATGGGTACGTGAATAAAACTCCGGACTTGTTATACGGCGTTCTCAGCACTGAACCTCCAACGAATTGGTGACATTCTTTATAATGTGCAGTGAGTAAAAAAAGTTTTCATAACGAGTAAAATATTGCACTTTCCGTTTTAAAATTCGGTAACTTAAAATTTTCATGAAGAGAGAGCAAAATCCAACACAATAATAAAAGTGCAAAAATCATACATTCTGTAGAATTAAAGAAAAATGAAAACGAAACTCAGAAACAAGGGAGTGAGAAACTTTTCGTAAAAAAATAAAATCCTATAAATACCACCATCTATACGCATTAGTTTGTTAATAGGACCAGGACATGTGTTTAGTAGGATGTCTAGAACTTTACTAGAAACTCTCTAATCTGTCTGAATTACCAAATGTTTGTATTGATGAATCGAAAAAAATATTTCTTGACTTGTACAAGACCCTCATCTCTTCTAACAAACATCGAATGGAAGCAGTTGTAGCTGATGAGAGCCCTGCGATCAAGTTATACTGTATTTGCACTTTATGTCACGAATATTTCATTGCCTCCTGCTTTATGAGTTTCGTTTTCGATTGTTTGATTTTAAATGAATTATAAAATTTTACACATTTTGCATTGTGTTTGATTTTTTCCTTTATATGTAAATATTTTAAATTTTGTCTGCAGGTGAATAGAAATTTGTTTATAAACGGAACATGCAAGTTTCTTATTCGTTACGTTTACTTTTTTTTGGCTCGCAGTAGTCGAGGTGACCACAATTCTTCAGTTCTACTTCATCAAAAATGCTTTACTCTGTTTGTATATCGCGTACCTTAATAAGGGCCTATGCCTTGTGGCTACATTGCAAACTGTCTTGATCTTTGGGCTCGTGCGGTGCAGGCTCCAACTCATGAAGTATTTATCTAGGGAGTTAAAATCAATTCGATGATATTAGATAGTTGAATACAGTTATGAATGTCCATAGAGTTTTTGTCGGCTCGGAGAATTTTTTAATATCAGTAAGTTCATTCGACGGAGATGAGCGAAACACACCCATGAACATAAGTTTGCTCTAGATGTAATAATTTCATTGTTCATATATTTTTACATTTGCCTTTGCCAACAAGCAATATTTGTGGAGAGTTGCATGGTTTATTACGTCATCCCACATGGTCACGCGGAACGAAGACGAAGGCCTTTGAAGTGAATGTACTCATTTAACCCTAATTTATTGTATAAAATTAATGATTTTAGTAATAGATACCTAGGAACTCATCGCATTTTTGCGATTTTACTAGAGTAGGATCGAATAGCTTTTTGTGAAGCAGTCTGCCATTTTAGACGTCAAGTCATACTCTTCGTTCAGAGCTATTCCTTCGTCCACTCATTCCTGGTTTCAAATTTACGATAGTTCTTTCGTTATTATGATTATTGTCAATATTATTTCCATTATGAAATGGATTTTTACTTCAAAAAATGATACGCCGACTAAGAATCAGCAAATTTTGAATTCATATATTAATTTTATTTTATTCTTCGAAGGTATCGCAAGGGTGTAATATTTCAGTGTCACTTTGGCGCATAACCTTCAGCGGTTAAAGAAAAGCGACAGTAACTCGGTGAAACAAAACGGTAAAAAAAATTAAGAATTTTAGACGGAAAAACTTGAGCGCACGAAGTCGTTTGCACGGTACGCCTGTATCTTGTCTCGATAAAGAAAGAGAAGTACAAAATGAAAGATGAAGCCCAACTAAATAGAATCCAAACCCTCAACGAACTCCTGCAACTTGTTGCTGATTCTGAGGTGAATTTCTCAAGTGACCGCTGAGGAGCATCAGTCCCCTAAAATACTCTGACGAGATCAAACGCAGCCAGCACACTCCACTGAGTGTAGCTCAGCCCCTAGAGCCTGTCCCCAACGTGCGCTGTAGGATGATTCCCTACACCGCATCCTCTAGCGATGTAGTTCCTTAAACTGACGTTTCAATGATAAAGGTAGGACAAAATTTGCTCAATAACTACAAGACTCATGTTGATTTTATTTCAGTGTGTATTTCAAACTCTGAAGTGTTTGGTGATGCATTAGAGACGTGCTAGTTGTGTTTCTTGAAGATCATGTGATGAAGTGCGGGTGGTGCTGCGGGTGCGTTGTAGACGCCGACGTGCCATTGCGCTCACGCACCGTACGCTCCTGCGCAGATGACGCCCTAAAACTCGACCTTCACTTGTAATATATTTCTAGACGTGAGTAGCGAAAGAACTTGAAGGTCTCTTCAGGCAATTGAAATTTTACACAATTGTGGCTCTCTTGATTGGAAAGTCGCCTTCGATGGCGGCGAAGCAAAGATTTCTAGATGTTCTGCGTGAGCTGACTGCGCAGTTTTTAGCAGTCGAACAATAACAGCGGTCGCCTTCTTGCAGTACAGTATATGTTGCGGCAATCTGACCTGGCAGGAATGTTACTGCGATGAATTACACCACGCCACCTAAGCGTTCTAATTTCCGCAAATGCCTGCAGCGATTTGTGACTGAATAGGAGTTTGAGTTTGATTGCCAAAAATAAGTGTTTTATTCATTCTTTCAGAAAAATCATTAGTTCAAACTCCAGTCTTTGCAGCCAGGGATGGATCTTCCCCTTAATAGTTCTGGACACTCATGTGAGGTTCATCATTGGGCAAGAGGTAGACGTGAGCATCACCAGGAATTACTGGTCTAAAAACATGAAGACAAACATATATTTTATCACAGGATAGAACTTTTGAAATTCATGAGCAGAACGGTAAAATTCAAGACTACTCTTAACAGCGGAATTAATGCAAAGGTAGTTCATTTAAAACCTCTCTCACTCACGGTCTCTTGAAGGTATTCCGTAACAAGATCAATTGTCCCCTAGCTGGTTTCGCTAAATGGCCTTGTCTCGAAACCCTCAATAAACTCAGACAGGAAGCAAGCAAAAATAGGTTCCTCGTCACAACCTGAGAGCTGTAGAAACAGGTTAAGCAGTCCTGAATACCCACACTAAGGGAAAAAAGTTAGCCTAGAAAGGTAACTAAATTCAAATGTTCACTTTACAGAAGTTCCTTTAAATGACGTTTGAAACTTAATCCAAATGTCTAAGCAAAATTCAAATTTATTCTATTTCCAATTTTACTTTCATTCAATCTCAAAAAGAACATGAGCGTTTTCCCTTCACGTCGTTTTCTTTCAGTGTGAAAATCAAAATATTTGGTGAGCGCAAACAAGTAAGCAACGCACAACTACGTCACTCGACTAAAAAGTTCATCGCACTTCAGAGAAATATAGATATGTTAAAAACAACCAAGATTAATTGTTTATTGAACCACCTTTTTCATTGATAGCAGTTTTCATTTTATCAGGCATTGATTGTTAGACATTTTGCTTACGATATAAAGAAACATTTGTCCGAAGTACCGGCAAACATTGCGAAAGATCTTCCAACAAAGAAGGATAAGTGTTGAGGTTTGCAGCTCCTTCTTCAGTTGGTCTCATCAATTTTCTTAAATCAGTAGATTGAGGAGCGAACGTCATATGAGAAAATTTTCCCTCGTGATCCCGGAACCAACATTGCATCACGTGCGAGCGATGAATGCGCGCTTGTCGTCTGCACAAATACCGGCACCACTAGGAAAAATAAAAATTTGAAGATGATTGCACTCGGTCTTCTAAGATGTTTAGAATATCCTGAGATTTTATTTTATTGTTGTGCAAAGTTGTCGATACAAATTCCTACCATGTGTGGCACCCCCAGATCATTGCACTGCCTCCGGAAGCCTGCACTGTTGGAGCGATACATGAGGTTTAATGATGTTTATAATTTATGTATAAACATAAAGTTTACTGGGCTTCCCGTCTCTCTCTAACTCTGCCATATTTCTGAAACAAGGTGAGTCTCGATTCATCTGATTATAGGTCGCATTTCCCTAGTTTTTCCGGATCATTCATTGTGGACTTTAGCGAATTGAAACCGTTTGTTCCGATAGCTATACTAGCCAATGGTTTCCTGATGTCAGCTGAACTTCTCCAGCCCATTTCCGTCAGTTCTAGGCGGAGAGTGGGACCAGAAATTATCTTGGAGCCTTAGGTAGATAGGTAAGTCAACAGCTGAAAACATGGACGCAGCGTTGCTTCCATCAATTGCTTCAAAAAACGCCTATCGCAAGAGTTCCGAGTTTCAGCTCTGCCACTACTACAAATCACAGGATGATTGCACTGCACCCTCTTTTTCCACTGAGCAGTTGCTCTTCGCACGGTCCTAAATTCTAGGACTTTCATTTGATACACTTTTGTGGCGTATTTTCCAGCTTGGTGTGCACAAACCTATGACCAGACTTGCGTCAAAGACAGGCATTATTCGTAGCCTTTTATCAAGCGAGATTATTCATGCCTGTTGTCGGGGATAACGAAGGTGCAGCACAGACAACAGGTGACTATGAATGCAACTATTATTACCTTGTCATTTTTATCCAAATTTGGTATGAGGAAACCTGTGAAACGTTCTTTGTGTTATATCTACATTTTATCAGGGTGCGACAAATTTTGGAGCCCTGGTAGTTTACGGTCTCTAATTCTTGAAGGTATTTTCTCATTTTTTCCCTCAATCCATCGTTGCTCACCTTAGTTTATATCTCCCACACAATGTGAAAAGAGTTTAGTCTGCGTACTGTTTCGAATACAGTGCTATCAGATGTTACTGTATTAATCAGCACCGTGTTTCTTAAGTTACGCGCGTTGTCGAACTGTTGAACCGAGGAAACCATTCAAAGCGCAACTGCAAATTTTTGCTGTACCCAGGAGTGAGATAGTTAAATCTGCGAACTCATTTCCGTAGACATGGTATAAAACCGCAGAGCTCAATCTGGTAAATGAAAAATTTTTTTTTGCAATGACGATCTCAAGAGCCCAATTGTGAGCGAAGGATTTTTTTTCCCATGCCACTTTTAATTCAGCTCTGCTTTGCTCTTCTTACTGGATTGAAATTTGTATCGTTTTAACGCAGGAATTACTCCTTACTTAATATTATTATCTCCAGCAGTAAAATTTTACAATCACCGATTTTCAGCAATTATGGAGTTATCAGGCGCACATTATAAAAAGCGCACTCTGGGGGCTAATAAAAATCGTAGGTACGTGTACATTTATAAAACTATAACTTTAGAATTATAGATGTTGCCATAAATCATTACCTTTTCGAAACTTTATTTGTAGAATAGAAAAAATTGATCAGCTTTTAATTCTTGAAATACCTTATAAGTCTCTTGCAGCTAGTCCAACATTTTTTTCGAATGAATACAAGGCTATCATACTGCGGTTGAACACGTCACAGTTCAATGGTATAATTATTTGCTGTGACTTCTACTATGATCTCATAATATATGAAAGCTCCTGACAAACATCAAAATTTTAAAACAATTTTCAGGCTGACTCTTTCCTCCCCATAATCACGAAAGCTACACGTGCCTAATCAGGATTTGCTTCGTTGCTTGATAATGTATTCATGAAAGGCCTAACAGATGAGGAATATTAATGTCTTTCATGGATTAAAACTCTCCAGTTATCGGATCATTTCCCGCTGTTCTAGTTGAGAAGAATATCTTACAATTGTTCTAAGTCGCTGGATGAAACTTACACACATCGATGAGGGAATTAATCAAATTTGGGAAAATATTTTCTGTACTAGAACAATTAATTACTTCAATGATCCTCAACCAACAAGAGATTGATACGAGAAATTTTGAAGAAGAAATATTAAGCCCGGCTAAAATGATAAATACAGCATATCATCAATGCTACCTTATCATCAGTCACACAATTACCATAAAAGCCAAACAAAGCCCTGGATTACTGGAAATATAATTATCAGTATTAATAATGTTAAGACTACCTTACATTACAAAAGGGGGGGTAGAATTTCAGAAGCAATGTATAATAGAGTTATAAATTATACGACGAATCGCATAAAAATATATTAGAAAAACTTTGTTACGCTTAAGTTAACCTAGTTTAAAGCTGATAATAAAAAATGTATTGTATGTTATTTATAAACAAAATAATACCACAAAAAACACTTGAACCCATTTTCCAAAATAATGTAACATATCACGAAAAAATGTAGCAACTGTTTTTACATAAGTAAAAATGTTGATTAGTTGACAATTCAATCGCTACATTCTTTTGCCTGGCGCCTCCAGTCGCTAAGAAAAGAAGACATTTTTTCAACCATCTGGAGTGACGGCCTTGACCCAGAATTGTTTAACTTTTCTTGCGTCGACTTTTTCGTCACAGGTACTCCAAGTAGGAATACACAACTGTTTGAAATGTTTCTAAGTATAGATATTCATAACTACAGCAAACTGGGAAAATTAAATCACCATCAAGTTATGAGGGATTAGATGGTTTTGAATTCAACGGTTTTGAATTCTCGCTGAACATCCTCCGCATACCATGCGAGTTTCGTACGTTCCTTGGCGAAAAAGTTTAGACTCTCCGTGTTTCTTGAGTCCGCCATGACGGCGTTGCGAGGACTGGTTTACTAATTGTATGTTTACTCCAGTGAAGTAACTGGAAAATTGCTTTGATCAAAATAAATTTTCTGTTTTAGTTTAGAACTTTTAATTTGAGTTTTGACGCAAATCAAAACTTTCCAACTCAGCAAAATCAACGAAGTTAATCGGATTTAGAATTAAACTAAATTTATAAAGGCATTACGAAAAAAGCACGCTTTCCCAATTGAATGTATGAAAGCCCTTCCAGTTAAAAATTGATTGCAAAAAACAATATTGTAATTTCAGAAGAGGTGATTGCGGGTAAGGTCAATTCCTGAGCCTCGCGGGATCCTACAATATAGCATTAATACCGCAGAGGAAATGTATCGTGGTGTCATATAATACAATGCGACATTAATAAAGAGCCACATTATAGGATAAGATTCAACATTAATGCAATACAGAGCGCGAACAATTAGCTGCAAGCCGCTACTGATAACGTGAAGGAGATGATGCACAGAAATTAACTCCATGCTAAGACCGAATTTCATAGATGAAATTACAATGTGAGGAATGCGTTAAATTAATCGGCTGAACACGGCATAAAATGAAGGTCTTTCTGAATTATCTTAAAATACTTTTTAATTGCTCACGATGATCACTCTAGATATTGAATCACATGAATGCGCAACAGACGGAATGGTGCATAAATTCAAATTCAAAATTATTTACAACATATGAATGATTGATTTTTTCATTATTTAATACTTATGGAGTACCAAGTGAATAATATCACAACCAGCCTAACAATAGTAATGATAGCAACACCGATAATGATTTAAATTACCTCTTTCGCCTTTTCGAGATTACCGGACGTACATTAATGTTCAAAATTTGTTCCATTTATTGCAGGACATCAGTACCTGAGAACCATAATCAGCCATGAATAATATAAGATTGATTAATTATAAGCTATTTTCAGCCTCTCTCACCACAGCAAAGATGTTCAAGGAAAAAAGGGAGGAAGGTATCATTTAGTATGGAGTTAAGGGAACAGGGAATCTATGCACTAGGGGTATTCCTGCATAGGATCCCCTGCGCATAGAATCAGCAAATTGAGAAGGAAGATTAGGAAACATGATAAAAGATAAAATCTGTTTCTTGATTTCAGCGCAAGTTTTCTTACAGAAATGACATTCCTTATGCGGTGCGCAAGGCTTACCTTGATCTCTGAGTTTCACTTCAAAGTAAGAAACAAAAGCTTTTGCACTTCACTAATTCAATAATGTTCCTTCTTTGCTTTGGAGCTGTGGATGTACCACATACTATATGTAACAGAACGCATCCGGACGTGTCACACATTTACTTTTCACTTGATTGAGAAGCCACTTATCCTTTAATAGGTTTCTGAAAAATGTAAAAAAACATGAACACTTCTTATGGTGATATGATGCTATTTACTAACACTGTACTATTAAACTAAATCAAAATTCTTGATTACAATAAAAACACGGTGGTGTAGCATGCAAACTAGACCTGATCTTTACAAACGAATGCCATTTTCGGAATCAGTGATCTCAAATCCACTAGTATCATGTGTCAGAACTCATGCAACCTAGTGTGTTCCCCAGTGTAATTATTTCAAAATCTTTCAAATATGCCAAATAACTAAACCATAATTTTCACTAAAATAACTGTAAAGCATTTGTTATTCTGATTTTAATCACTACAACTCTCAAAATAACATTGATTACAATTCCTCTAACTGTTACTTTAATTACTTTAGCTATAACTATAATTTTGATTGCTGTAACTTTCTTTCTTTTACTATAATATAACACTATAGAAGCAAACATCTCTTGAGCGGAAAAATCTTTGATGACTGTTTCATTGTTACAATCGGGTTGTAGAATGGTTTTCTAGCTTCTTACGTTAAGGCAAGTGAAGAGCAGGCTCTGTGAGTAAATGAGTTCACTGCCCACCTATTCTCCACGTTTTTGCCGTTTGCTATCACCACCAGGACAGGCTAAGGTCTGGTGAACTTATCGCGGCTCCGCAAAAGACTTCGAACAAGTGTCATTTTAATCAAAAATCCGATACTTAACCGCCTGCGTAACAGTACACGCTCATTCTATGCTCTAATAACTAGGACTCGAACGTTAGTTTTGGTTTTTATGACGAACTCTTACATTGATTAGTACGATTAACTTAGAGTTATATAGCTCTAATTTGATGCTATAACTTATATTCTCACCTCTACTTCAAGGATTTCCTGTCCATCAGTGTCCAATTGAGGTATCATTTTGGAAACTAAGTCCTCTCTACGTTTCGTAAAAGTTAACTTCCCTCACCTGTAATCGAAGTCTATCCTGATGCAAAACAGGCGCACCCGGTGACAGACCTTTAGTCGCCACCTTACCGGTTGCTTCGTGGCTATTACGTGTTGCGTCTGAAGAAAATACTTTCTTCACATCAAGAATGCCTACCTCATGAGCAATTTATCAGGTTTTCCGTACCAAGAGCACTCTTTCTTATCCGCCTGAGTTGCTCACCTCCTGAGGGTATTTACACTCTGTAAGTTTGCAGTGCCCCGATCACTCATTCGGGGAGCAGTTTGAGCATCATACCGTCACACTCCTACCGAAATGTAGCCCGACCGCGTCCACGACGCCTACTTAGAGAACCTATTCCTGTTAATTTTTCCCGTAGGGCTCACATGTTTGTGCCCGGTACTAGTTCCAAGGCTTGCTTATGTCGTGTGAGCTGTGCCACCAGGTAATGTCTTGTTTGTGAGCTGATGCTAATGACTGCTTCTGTTGCTCATCTTAGGTAATTCATTCTCTTAAATGATCTTACTCATCTTTCTTAGGGTATTAAATAAACATTTTATTTGAGTTATTCGTTCTAACCCCTCTCGCCTTACTGCGCCAACTGGCAGAGTGAAAAGAGCGTTGTGAGTCTTACTGTGCTTGAATAGTCTCATAAAAAAAAAACTTACATTCGGCGTAAGTCTGTATTAATCCGGATTCTCTAGTTGTTGGATTTTAAATCCCCTCACAAAGACACTGCACAGGATTAATTGGTTACCTTCACGTGAGAAGAACAATCCAAATAGTTTATTCATGCAATTGAATATTAGCACATCGAGGCAGTCCATGCTGCTACGCACCTGAAGTAAATAGTAGTGATGAACAGCGCAAGGTAAGATTCCGAATGAATTCGGACAGCCTCACCTTATGCGTTGATCTGATTTGAACGAACAACCTTACATTTCTATTCAAGTCCTTGATAGCTGGCTGTGCGATTAAATTCCACTCCTACCAAACTTCACGCTTAAACGGTAAATTGCTCACCATCTGAAGTAGGTAAACTCTCCTAATTTGACAGCAGACATCTAAACTTTTCCCCAATACTGCTTTGTATAATTGTTTGGTTAGGACGGGCAACAAAGGATATCGACTAGCTGCTGGCCAGTGGGAGAGACCGGAAGTGTGAAAGCGTCGCATACAATCCTCAACTCGGGCCTTCAGGGAAGTCTTCATCGAGTCTCTGGTGTTCTAGCTTGACTTGGTTACTCTTTCAGCCACTTATGTTCTAGCTCGACTCCATTGCTCTTCGAGTCTCTTAGGTTCCAGTTCGACTTCGTTGATTTTGAGTCTGTTTTGTTCTTGCTAGATTCCGTTGTTCTTTGTTTCTTATGTTCTAGTTCGACCCCGTTGTTCTTTGTCTCCTATGTTCTTGCTCTACCCCGTTGTTCTTATAGCCTCGCGTGTTCAAGCTCGACTTTGTTGCGCTCTGAGAGCTCTTCGCGCTTAACCCTGTCTCTCTATATTAAAACAAATAACTAAAGCAACTTTCGACACTGACCTGTTTCTTGTTTAAAATATTAAAACCAGATATTGTCAATTTGGGCCTTTCGAAAACTTTATGCTCTTACAATATGCTATCCCGTATTCTTCCTAATGTTTGGGAAGACGTAGCCCATTGAGTTTCTTGAAAAATATACACTTTTTCATTGATGAAATCACATTGACATTTTAATTTACTTGTAGTTGATAACTTTTTTGGATAATAGTACAACTTCTTATCAAATCAGAATTAACAACCAGAAATTGAAGGTAAAATTTTTCAGGTTTAAAAAATTATACGAAACAACAAGTGAAGTTATATTTCAAAGTAGATGAAGCATGACACTTACAGAACTGTTTAGACGTCTGAGTGTTGTACTTTTGAACTCAACAAGTCTGCGTCATGAAGAGCTAGCGGCCTATGGTTTTCTTTTTCGTATTGACTACACTTAAAACATCATGATTTGAGAATTGTCTCCATTATTGAGTGTTTCTCTGAGTTCAGCCTGAGATAACCTGAGTAGGTATTTTCCTAATTATTGAGTACAATTCTGAGGCTCGCCTGGGATGACGCCACTTGATTTACGACTACCAGCTCAAAGTGTAAAGAAAGATCAATGAATTTATGACCGTACAGTAGGATCAAGATAATTTACACCTATAAGTGATTCCCCAAAAAATCAGTGATAAAATACAAAAGTTCATATCGTGCCGTAATTTTGTCGACACTTTTATTAATGAAATATGTACAGCCATCGACTCGTATTCAAATACTTTGTCGCTGATGCAATGAACTTTGCTTGTTCGGTCAGTTACAGGGGTGCGATGGCTTCTACGTAAAACAAATATTTCTGTTTGACATTTCTTGGCAGCGCCATAAATTGTCCTCTAACGGAACTGTTGGAGAGTAAGCACTAATTGAATGAAGCACTACATTCTATTTCAACGCTGTACTCAGTATTGATGATGATTCATGCAAACTTTGCTAAAAAATCTTTTAAATGCTAAGGAAAGTGGAAGAAAGTGTATTCACATTGCCTAAAGCTCAAACAGTTTAACATCTAGCGTAAGCTAGGATTTACCAACCATTTCAACATTTGCCAATTTAAATTCGTTATTTTGTGACCATTTCGAAGAAAGCCATAAACTAGGCCAACGGCTCACAGAAATATCTGAAAATTGTGAACATGGAGTTATTTTTAAATAAGAATCCCTAAAACAATCAATTCCAGCCTGTTGATGAGAGATAAGAAAAGTATAGGGGAGAGATAATAAAAGTATAGAGGAGAGATAAGAAAAGTATAGAGTCAAGATAATTAATGAGAAGAGAACTTTAAGAATTGTAGTGAGCGCGACAATTAGAAAAAGTGCTACCTGTCACTGCAATGAAGTTTAAAACATGTTTGAACAGAACAAGTGTCACGCCAGTTACTAATATGAATATATTACTAAAAACAATTTAATTTTATTACTGAAACAGTCAGTTTTTAGTACCGAAAACAGTCGGTTTTGCAGTGCACAATCATTGTAACAGATTTGAGATGCAAACATTTTAATCAAATTTTTCAAATCTCTAACGTTCGAGGGTAACTACGTCTTGGAGTCTCATCTTGGAGTCTTTCTGAAGCCTTCACAGGATGCCGAAGTTGTGAGTTGTGTGCGCGACTTTCATGGCATAAGTAAAATGAAGTAGCTTTTTGAAAAATCTTTGATGTTTGTTGTCAAATTAGGAGAGTTCACTTTCTTCAGACGGCTCACGACAGGTTTACAAGTGGTTGGAGCTGCTGGCCAGTCGAAATATCCTACCAGTCGAAAATATGGTGATATCTTAACTAAATGAAATACATTCCATTGAGACGTCAGTCTTAAATCAGTCATTTGCTATATGGGATATGAATCATTATACAATATAATGAGGTGCGCACAATTTATCAATTGAGACAAATTATTTTGTGGTAAATAAACAGTAGATAATTTTCCCTGAGAAGTGTGCATTATTTGTGATTATATTTTTGAAGGGATTAACTAAGATAGAGGAACTTTGTTCTATCCGTGATTGCATCGAACGGCCTGACGGAACTTAAGAAAAAAAATTACATCCTATAACTGATGCTTCCCTAGGTGTTAGCATACAAATTGTACTATGAAAATATGAATGAGAAAAGTGTTCTGGGAGCTCAATTGCTTGTTTGGTAAATCTGGCCTGAGTGTTCACAGCTTCGACCTGTAATAAATTGATTATAAAACTTTGGCAAACATGAACTGCATGAACAATTTCACTGAGAAATGCACTATTTTTCTATAATTGAATTACATTGAATAGACATTATCTCTAATAATGGAAGTCAGTTACTGGCATGCATTTCATTTCAATACAAACCTGCACGTGACACTCTCAAAATATGCAGAAATGTAGGACCAAATTATCCTCGTACAACTAAGATTAATTCGAAAAGAATCGGAAAAAAAATATTTTTTTAATTAGATGGGGTTGAAAATGAAAGACAGTGAAAAGGGAAAACACCAAAACG